>JAAEAF010014465.1:0-85750 GCA_011037195.1 Triatoma infestans | reverse complement strand
CCCTTGCATGGTTGCCTGTAAGTTACCTGGGTTACTGAAACCCCTGTACTTGAGGCAATGGACAGGAATCAGTAGATGGAATCTGTAGATCCATCGGGGGTGCTAGCTCGTTAGAGTTGAAATATTGAACTACGGGCGCAAGCCAGTTTTCGACCCAATTGCTTGCAATTGAGGCAGGATTCGTAGTGGCCGTGGTTTAACCAATAACTCCAATGACCGAGGACTTGAGTTGTGCGGGAGGAGACTCGCAATATAAAATTAAGCCCGGAGCCAGCCCGCTGCTGGAAGCGCATTTGCTGGGTGTGAGCTGTCCACCAGAGCCTGCTAGACCGTGCCTTCTCTAGCTTCTGGTAGTGGAGTGTGACCACGTTGTGGGATCACTCTGCGCGCTGGTTGAGCGTCCTCAACCTGCCCTTTAATGGGTGAAGCGGGGGAGTGCTTCGGCACTTCTGCTAAGGTCGGGTATCGCACTAAAAGTTCTTCCATGGTGGCGACATCCCCTTCTTGTTAAACAATCCCGTTGCTGGCAACGGGGGACCGGTAAACCCGAAATGGTAGGTACAGTCTAGAAAAATCCCCCGAAGTACCAGGAGGAAAAGGGGTATACGGGAAGACCGGGAAGAATGTCCGAGTATGTATAATTTCCTTGAAGCGCAAAAAAAAAAGCATATGGGCACTAATGGAAAAGGAAGCGCTTATTTTGCATATAATATAATTTCATCAATGGTAATAAAATAAAAATGTAAGTCGGATTAGGAATTATCACTCAGTATACCTTAGTTTTGTGTACATTTCACTCATACTAGACATCAAAACAACATTATGTATACACAGGCATTAACCATAAAATTGTTTCAGATATGACATGTCTAAAAGATAAAGTAGAAAAGCCGCATCGCACAAGATGTCTCAAAATGAAGATTAATAAAGATTATTATTATTATTATTATTATTATTATTAATATAAGTCTTTGCCTGTGACAAATTGTAATTTAAGTGAAATATTTTTTAAGCATTGATTAGAATAATCAAATTATCGAGCCTTAGGCAAAATTTGGTTTTGTTTTCACTTTATCCGAATCTGAAAACCTTAAATATTTATATTGTATATTAAAATTCATTGTACATTGACTGAATATATCAACTGAATTTTATATTTACCATTGCAACAGATGAACAACATTATTTTTTAAACAATTAACTTTAAATATTACGTCCAACAAAAAAAAAAAAAAAAAAAAAAATATACATCTAATGTTCTAGAAACCAGAAACAAATCCCAATAACAAGGACAGATAGTTGGTTTGTAAACCGCACTCCAGCCAGACCACTTTTAGAGAACCATGATTCTCATTCTTAGCTGAAATTTGACCGCACTATTTCATTTAAATCTAGCCTTTAGAATTAAAATCCCCCACTTGTATCGTTCCCTATCACTCCTTTTAAATTTAATTTACCATTTCTATTGCTTTGGTTAAACTGATTACTTAGGTATATCTTATGTGCATTGAATGGTGAATATGTTATGTTCCAATATTCTAAAATGATTCTCTTTACTTATTTAGCCGTGACATAATTGATGCAATATTGTGCCAGATTGTTAGTACGAGTGTTGTTTATAGGGATGTATTTATATATATATATATAAAATATCTCAAAACCGGAAATTCGCAAAATGTTCAAACTTTAAAAGTATTTTATTGACCGTTGATGTATTATGTTATGAAGAAATTTGGCGAGGATTGGTCAAACAAAACTAAAATAAAATAAACAGTCAATTATGCCAACGTTTCGATAAAGTTACCTGCCTTTCTCAAGGCATTAATATATATGGATGGTCTGGCAAAAATAATTTTGAATGGAACTTTGAAACTTATGTAATGTAATAACAAGAAGGAGTGATAACAAGAAGGAAAATATATAATTTTTAATTATAAAAATTATAACTAGTGGTGCCAGCCAGTCGCTATTATTCAGGTCAAGAGCCGCGGTCAGTGCACGATCAAAGGGACCGCCAAACCGCCAAAGATACACCGCTTTCAAAACGGTCATTATACGTCAGTATACAGAAGCCGCCTGGCCAATATACAAGGGTCAACAAATCACTCAAAAGACCACCTCGCTACAGTCTTTTGATAACCGCCAAATAAACAAACACTCAAAAGACCACCTGGCTACAGTCTCTTGATAACCGCCAATAAACAAACAGGCAAAAGACCACCTGGCTACAGTCTTTTGATAACCGTCATAACCTGTTGCCACACCTGTACACCGACCTATTCAAGACCTAGGGTCAACACACGGCAAGAGATGTTTTAGTGTGACCCGTAATTACACACTTGTCAATGTGTGAGTGATGGCAATATAACGTCTCTCCACATGAAGAGGGGAGGATTATTCTTCAGTATTTTATCAGCGTATCATCAAGATTCTACCAGTGACATAGTTTATACATCGGAGCGCATCCCTATCTAAGTATTTAAACATATATTTATTTATCAGATATATAGTTGTGCATTCTAGTTACCTTTTAAATCATTTTAAATTAATTGTAGTTTATCGTTCAATGTTTAAATTATTGCTAAAATATATATATATCTATTTTCGTAAATTAGTAACAACTCTCGAAAAATCTCTAACTAACTCCCAACTATTCATAACCCAACTCTTCATCGCATCATAACCCTCTCCAAGACATCTGAACCCACTACACTTACAACATTTTTTACAGCACAAATTATAATCTACTAGTTACTTAGTTATAAATCATTTACAGAACCATTTTTTTTTTTCAGACTATCGTAAGCTTTGATTAAGACAGGAAACTCTGTGGAAACGTTGGCATAATTGACTGTTTTTTTTTCTCGGTCAATAAAAAAAATACTTTTATATTATTTTATATTTTGTTTGTTTGTAAGTATGTTTGGCTAAAAGCAGATTTATTTATTTATTCTTTTTATTTAAATTTGTACAAAGGTATAAACTTAACGAGTTCTACTACTTAGTACTATGGCAAATACTTCCTAACATAATATGATTCTGCTTTTAGAAAAACCAAAATCCAGAAACTTAAGATAAAATAAATAAATAAATAGAAACGTACACAAAATACATAATAATATGAAACTAAAATTTATCACTTGTTTAGAGCAAAAGCTCTTAATTTCAAAACATTTTCAAAAAAGTTATAGATATGATATATTGTATGTTCAACAGGAGTATTATGAAACAGATTTGTAAATTCAGAATTAACATCATTCTCTCTACAGTTATATTTGTTTTCTAAATACCCCGTGTTATGGACACTTTATAAATATATGTATTAAAGTTTCTGATTCGTTTAAATTACATAAAAGGCAAAGGTTTTTTTTTTTTTGGGGGGGGGATTAATTTTATAGGTATAATTTTATTGAATGTATATTTGATAGGATAAGGGCCAGAAAGTTTTATTTGGGCATAAATTTTAATGAATTTAAAAGGATCAGAGATCTGATGATATTTCCGATGATATTTCTGCACTATACAAAAATATATTAAAAGATGACTTTAAGATTCTTCCTAAATCGGTTTGAACTAAATAATTTTTATATCTTTCTAAAATTATTTTAATATTTCACTTAACTTTGACCAGCTCCGGTAAAGGACCTAAATCTTCCAATGTGATGTATATCAGGTATTTCTTGGCTTTAAAAACCAATAGTATTTGATCTCCCTTAGGATAGAAAAGGATGGAAAGGAGTTTAGTGCCCTGTAACGGCAAGAAAGAGAACACAAGTCCGACCGAGAGAAAACAGACTCTCTCTGGTACTCTCTGACTTAAGCAGGCTAGAGTGGGGAGAACTTGTATATAAGCCAGTGAGAGATCTAGACATCTATCTATCAGATTCAACCATATATATCACATCGTGTCATAACTCTATTCTAACACTTTATTCTATAAAATCATTACAAGAGTGCAGTTTGTGTAGACTTATAGCCATATTATAACAGTGTCTTCATATCTCCTCTAATTAATCAATCCCAATTTCTCTTCTCATTAACTCGATTATATGTCCTAAATCAATTGTAGTTTATGGGCACTATAATTGACAAGGGTCACAAAGCAGGGATATAGAAAACTATTTTCGGCTGAATCACTAACTTTGAACATCCAACAAAGAGTTGATTTTAAAATATTAAATGAAACTTTTAACTGACCAGTCTCCAATCTAATTAAGTGATTTAGCGTGGTCTGCGGGAGGCATAGTAAACGTTTTATAAATGATTCGTTTGTACTTTTTCTAATTGATCGCTATGCCTCAATATCCCACACAGGACAACAATATAGTAAAAACAGTTCTTCACTAAAGACTGGAATAAATGTCTAACTGCAGATTTTATATCTATCTTTCTATATGTTTGACTGGCCTTAGATTGTTCGTCTACATGCAAGTATGTCCAATCAAGCTGCATATTCTATATTTGTCCATATTTTTTTATATCTATCTCTAGATAAGTTTGACTAATTGTAATATCGATCATTTCATTTCATCAGTAATAAAGAAATAAAACTTTACGCTATTTACTTTTCATTAAAACGTAATATGAAACAAAACATGGTTATATTTCTTTGTAATTTCTTAGTTTTATTATTCACCATATTCATTAAAACTTTCACTGTAAATAAAAGCCTTATCTTTTGGAATTTCTTCCTATTCCCTTTAATTAAATTCATAATTATTAAAGTAATTTACTTTTTAGTCGAATGTGTTTTACTGAGAACTTTTGGTTTATCACTTTTTAATATTATTTAGAAGTTTTTATCTGATTATATTTAAATTATTTCTCTTTCAACTGTTAAACTCTAGAAATAAAATGTAGTTTGATTAGTTTGTAATCATTCATGAGAGCACAATATGCTCTTAGTTTTTTTTAAACCAAATTTGAGTCTTAAAATTCCTAAATATCTTCTTGCAAAAACTGGATTATCCGTCTACCGTCAATTTCCATAGTTAGCAAACATACATCGAATAGAGAACTTTCAAGTTCATTTTCTTGGAATATACATAAATTCAAATATTTATTTAAAACTAATTATAAATTAACATTTTCTGTTACACTAAAAGTGTAAACATTTCTTTTTAATTGAAGCGCGTGAACATCAGGGGTAACTGGCTCCCGGAGACTTTTCAGTGCACTGCCAGCCTCCATACCGCCCTCCCACTTATGGACGGACAACCGTGCCCATCATTAGGCTACCAGCTGTAGACGCTCGTAGGCCGAGAAAATCTAAAGGAGCGCTGTTGGACTTGAATCTTCGCGTTACAGTGACCTACACTGACCTTGTCTACCTAAGAAATAAACAAGTGAAAATGAAAAGAAGTAATTACTAATCACTTTTAAAAGAAAATCAAATATCTCTTCTCCTGTCACGTATGAAAAATTACCACAATTTTGAACGTTTTAACTTCATAATATTAATTTTTTTTTTTTTTTTAATTTAAGGCGCATCAACATCTATGGTCATTGGCGCCCGGAGCCTTCTCAGTGCACTGCTGGCCTCCGGCTGTCCATCACCAAACACTGAGCTGTAGGGACTCCTAGGAAGAAAAAAATCTAGGAGCACAGCTGGACACGAACCCGGTTCCTCCGCGTGGGAGTCCAGTACGCTAACCACTTAGCTATACCCATCCCTCTTATTATTAAATATACCATCATTTATCTGTATTGATTGATTTACATACGGAAATGTATTCAAATTTACTGTGTTCCTGACATGGAAAGGATTCATACATATTACAATTCATACATTTTCATTCCTTAACTGGCGGGTTGTCAGGGATTGTATTGTAAGCGGTCAAACAAATAAGTTAGTTGTAGGTGGACCCTACCCTATGGTGCAACAGCCCATGAAGGGCCAAGGCTTGCCAGACGGCGATTTGAATAGGGAGGGGAGGTGTGGCAAGCACGCCGTAGTTTCTACGCCATTTAGTTCCGGCCTTCGCTACCTAGGGCGCTACTAACTGTAGCTTCTCACTTTTTATCACGATGCTGGGTCAACACCGACTTTGCCCTCACGGGAATCGAACCCTGAATTCTCGCACGAAAGGCGAGTGCGCTAACCACTAGACCAACGCGTGAGGACAAGTTGTAGGTGGACAGCATGAAAAATAGAATGACAATGCTACGATGAAATGATGTTACCGGGCTCGCCGGTAATACACATTAGAAAAGTTGGGAGTATACAAATATAAGACAGTTAAGAAAATGCAATAATGAAACAAAAAAAAATCGCAAATTAACCATTCTTTTGCACAACATATCACAATGCTAACAATAACCGAACATGCATAATCCCCCCATCCCCAAACACACAAGCAATTTAAATAGATAATCTATTTATAACATACAAGCAAATTGTTATTCATTTATTGCCAACTTTCTATCTTTGGGGATTATGAGAATGACGTGTACATATGTAAGTGTGCATATACATATACAAAGGAGCAATCACATTCTGATAAAATGTTTATAACTGTATATAGCTTACTAATATTAAGTAATAATGTTAAAACTATTGGTCAACATTGACCATCAACAAAAATCGAATATCTTTCAATAATTAGTAATTATCCTTTTATCAGAGACATTTTCCGTGCTTCATTTTGTGGTCATCGACCGGTTTCGGGTGTTCGTCGATCTTCAGGATGCGTTTTTCAGACAGTGTGACAACACAGACTTGCACATAATAGCAAACTTAGTTTACACACTCACTTCTTTACTTTGGTTTATTCATATTTCTACCATTTTCACCGTCTCTTATTGCTTTATGAAGGATTAGTGCTTTATTAGTGAATGCTGTATTTTAATGTGTGTTTGTTAACAAAATCTCTCTAAATGAAAAATGTCGGAGCTTGGTATCTGATAAACATTCACATTCATGTAACACGTACGTTTCTTTTAAAATCTACATCAATCGGAAATACGATTAATGAATGATTTTTTTTTACACTTTTTCATGATTTTCGTGAAATCGACTCAAACGATTTTCAATTATCCTAACCTATCAGGACACATTACCTGATAACAGGATATCAGGTTAAAAACATTTATCTAGGAAAATTTATGTTTAGGAAGTTTCTATCTTACTACACAGACGTAAACCTATCTATCTATATAACTTTATTAGAAAAGAAATGTACCGGAAAACCGCTATTTAGGAGTGTTTCAGGCAATATGTGATAGATATCAAGTTGCGACATGATCTAGTGGTCTAGAATGTTATCATAATCTGGTCTTCTTGCCTATGACCAGGCAACCAACATTTACTCTACCACCCCACATATATATTACTTTCTCTCACTTCCATTAAGAGAATGTATTGTAGTCATGCCAAATTTTCGATATCGAGTTTTCACCGGAATCATCAGCTTTGAGGTCCCCTGAGTCCAAAAAAGTCGTTTTTAGCAAATGGTGTGTATATATATGTCAACAGCATAGATCAAAAACGAAAAATCGAAAGAAGTTCAAACTTGGTATCACCATGGGATCCGACAGTATATCATCTATCAAAATTCCTCAACCGTACACTTTACTAGTTGTTTTTTTACTTTTTTTTTGCAATTTTCTCATAAATGGCTTCGACGATTTTCTTGAAACTTGGCATATCAAATACACATACATAGTGCTACAACTTTTATTTAAAACATTTCTCTGGAAAAATTCATTTAAGAACAGTTTTGGAGGAGGGCTGGGGTTAGGTTTTCCTCTAAAATGCTATTTCAGTTCACTATACAATTCTGTCATGTAAGTAATATTATGTAATGAGAATTACATATGTTTTGAAATTCTGAGTTTGTAAAAAATCGGATGACCGGAAGTAGATTTTTTTTTTAAATATATTTTTCAGTTTTCTGGTATTTTCTCAAAAACGGTTACAACGATTTTCTTTAAACTGGGAATGTATACTATAAATATAAAGAACTATAGCTTTTATTTGAAACATTTCTCATGATAATGTCATTTAAGGGGACTTTTGGGGAAGGGGTGGGGTTATGTTTGTTCTTAAGTGCTATCATAGTTGATTATACAAGTCTACCATCAAAATAAAATTCATTAGAAATAAATTGATGGCCAAAATTCGTACTGTGCTCTTCAACTCGATCTACCGCAATCTTATGCAATGGCATTCCATTCTGATAAGGAATATTCTGATAAGGAAATTTGCTAGAAAATGGCATAAAGAACATCCTATGCTTGATACCAGCTTATGTAATATAGTGCAGCCATCAACGAATTCCACCCCTCTGTTCAACCCCAATTCTTAGTGCACTGTATGAATGAATACGCTAAACTTTGAGAGCCATACTTCCCCAACAGGAGCTAAATGATATCGGATAAAAGACCGTTATATTCAGGGCATTATTTAGTAAAAAATCAAGATAAGAAGATTCAGAAAACAATATTTGAATACTTAGAACTAGCCATTAGAAGGAAATAACAAAAGCTAGCAGTTATTCAGGAGTTTACATAAAACTCTTTTATAATTACTCAAGAACTGCTTAACTACAAACAATATGTGGTAAAGTCTTTCTACAGGCAATGATTTTTCACTAAGTTGTTATGGTTGGGTCCACATAACTGGCCCAAGTTCTGACTATCTATTCTACTCAACAAGCTGAGCATTCTAACAAGTCAACGGTACAATATTTCTTTCATCAGCAACCCCATCAACTCTACCCTCGGTTACTCATTTCTCTTTTTAGCCTTTCTTCTTACAAAGTGCGATAAAATATAAACTTGCAGTAATAAAGTGCATTAACAATATGCGGATTTTATTTTATTTAGTAATATCGTACACAATGACATTAAGAATTAAATACCGTCAAGCATGATAATGGCGTACAAGGAATTTCAAATATGTGGTGTAACGTATCTTGGCTGCTATAGAAAGTCTGTAATAATCCGTCTTATTGCTACGTCATCTGCCACGTCACATGAGGCATAACGCATCTCCCTATCAACAAGCTAAGGGAGAGCTAGGAAAGAGCCGTCTACTTCAACTCCTAGGTGATTTGGAAGAAGAAGTTGGGAACGTTTTCTACAAACCTGAAGCTAGCGAGACTACAATCTATCTACACACAGTCTTCAAGGCATCATCACCAACACTCTGGCAGATTAGACAGTCATTTCTACACGCGCTACCACATTCTATATCAGTTCTGTAAAATCCTTTACGAGTACTCTGTTTCTCATTTAATATATCAAAGTTCAGTCAGTGTATAATTTGTCACTATATATTATTTCTCTGCCACAACCCACACAAAACCCACTACATATGTATATATGATATAATAGCTGCAAGGTTCTGCATATAGAATGTGAATAGCTAAGCTTTATCTATGTTTGCATTCGCAATTATGCAAAATTGTTTGATAGAATTTCATAATAATATGCAATTGTAACATAAATTTATCAGAAACTTGATTGAAAATTGAATACTGTGAAACTATGATGACAGGCTATTTATTATCTATAGAAAGCCATTGTATTATATATTGTTCCACAAATATTTGCGGCGTTTGATTATTATAATTCGAAAGGCAAAATTAATTATTGATCCTATCTCTCTGATCAAAACACCTGATTATTCGGGCTGTGGTTCAAATTTAAAATTAATAAATTATCAGTTGTTCAGTAATTCAATAAATATAGTTCGTATATTATGATTTAACATTCTTCGGCATATATTTGTCGCTTCATTTGTCCTTTTTGAATTATATTATTTGTTAGTCAAAGCCAAACCTATTGCTTAATGTCACATGCATATTTATGAATCATAAATACTGTAACTAATTTATTCCTTTTCACTTACACTCTTTAATTTAAAAAATATTTATTTTAATTTTTTTTTTTTTTTTTTAGTTTAAAAAAAGGTATGGGAAAACAAAGGGTATAGTCAATGTGGCAATATTTCCTTATCCAGTATGTCAGTATCATATTTACAGTATCTTTCTTCTTGTTTTTTTGGAAGTTGGTCAAGATAGCTTAAAAGCTTCATTTTTGCCAATGTTTCGGAAATATATATTTCCTTCATCAGGGCAGAAATGTTGATTTTTTTTTTTGGATGCAAATTTTATCATTATAATTTAACGATTAATTGAGCCTGCAAGAGTATCTATTGCATACAGTTGCTTGGGGAGTAACGCCCCACGGGTTACCACATCTCAGTACTCCATGCACTTGTTCAGAACAGTAAACAATACACTCTACACTTTACAGGGACAAACACAATACACAAACTAGAGAAGTAAAGGATTAGCTCAGTGGTAGCGCGTTGGACAAGCAACGCAGTGGTCTCGGGTTTGAATCTAGCATGCTGCCCTTAGATTTTCTCTTCCTAGTGAAGGAAATTGTTTCTGTAGCTAGAGGATACTGGTAGATATGTGTGTGTAGATAGTATAATGGATGTGTTATGGTTATGGACTAGCGAATGCGCTAGTCACTTGACCAACGCCTGTAGGTAGTTAGAGAAATTAAGTAGAATATAAAACTATACTTTTACAAGTTTATCTAAAAAATTGAATTCTTTATTACTGTGACGATTAACGATTTTTTTTCTAAAGATAGTTACAACAGAGCACTTGCTAACAGTTGGAATAATCTTTATTGATAGTGTACCACCATGTCTCTTTATAAGGTAGACTGTTCTCCGTTAACTGATAGAGGAGTAGGTGTTGTATAAATTCTGCAATAGTTTGTAACATCCCAAGGGATGTGTTCAAGTTAAAGTCGCCGGCAAATAATACAAGATTAAGTAGCAAAGAGATAGTGGTAGGTTGTAAGCAAGAGATTTATAGATAGTAAAGAGACGTATACAGGGTGTTGAGGGGTTTTAGATTGAGGAGGGCGAGAAACTCGTAGGAGAGAAAAGCTGGGGGTGGCAGTTTCCAGAGTAAGAAGAAGTGGGTAAAGCCTGACAATAGTTGGTGAGTAAGGGGTGTAAGGCGATGCATCACACGTTAATGGACAAACCCTACCATGGCTTTCCTCCGATACAGCAGCAAATGGGTGGAAAATGGGTCAAAACCCAATATTAGACTGAAACCTCCTCCGGTTCCCTTATTCAAGGCCCGTTTCTCACAACACTCACACATAGACACTTATAACACACACTCAAAAACAGTACATACTCGCTCCCCCTTTCCTTTTTCTTCCACATAGAACACCTCTTCTAAATCCTTCGTTTAACCAATCCCTCTCACTATATATCTATATATATATAAGTATAAAGTTTTATTTGAATTCCACCGTCTTTTTATGTAAAAGGAAAACATGCTTTTCACTGCTTCTTTTAAATTAGAAAATACTGGTGACATACGTGAAGATATAAATGACTACATTCAAATCATTCGTCAACAGGACATTTATTATTTTTTTTTAAAAAAATACATATTACCATGAAATACCACTTTAAAATGAAATACATTAACTATTTATTTAATAACTGTCAACTTTCAGTTTCATATATTACATTTTTATGAATCTGAAGTATTTTTTTTGTAATATTTTACTTTTCCTTCGTGCTTTAAGAGGAATTATTGCGTTCGAATACAAATTTTTGAGAAATTCTGTTATCTGCGGATATACACGTTTTGAGATCTTCTTAGTTAGAAAATTTTCTAGCGAAAATCGTCTGCATGTGTACTGAACAAAATGTCTCCAAAAAAAAAAAAAAAAAAGAAAAAAGTTTCTGGAAGCTTAAACTTGATATTTTTACTGAATTGTTTACCCGCTTTTCGCAATTTTTCGTAAATAGTTTCAACGGGTTTCTTTTGCTGTCTAAACCGGTAATAATTAATCGCCTTCCAGAAAAATTTATTGTTTGAGAGTTCTGCATTAAACATCAATGGTTTCAAATAAAGTGAAAAATTAATCACTACTAATAACACTTGATATGTTTATAACGCCTATTGTCGATTTTTATTATATTGTAGTGTTGCAAACTTTACAACTATAGGATTTGTCGTACTTTCTTTTCGGCAAGTTTTGTTTAGAAATTGACTTTGTTTAAAAACCGTTAATAAAAAAATTAAATAATCGTTTTTTCCTAAATGCGAATAGTTGATAACAAAAAATCACAATTATGCTTTTTCTCTATAATTTGATAAAATTTAAAAAAAAAATCAAAAAAGAACTTTATAAGCGTTGTTTTTAAGATTTTAAACGACTATAAGAAATGCTTTCTCTTTTCATGGAACTTTTGCTTTCGAAATGTGCATAATTTAGTTTCATTCATGAAAATAAACAAAACAATTTACAAATCAAGATTAACTAATGAACATATTTCCGCCATCAGTTAAGCATTGTTTGATCACAGTCTTTAAATCGAAAGACTGGGAAATTCGTAGGCATCAAACGCTGGCAAGTTTCCGGTAAAAAAGATTTAATTTTATATAAATGTATTGAATGAAATGTAGTAATAAATTAAGGTGAGGGTATAGCTAAGTGGTTAGCGAACTGGATTCCGGAGGACCCGGGTTTGAGTCCAGCTGTGCTAGCTACCCTTAGAATTTTTCTTCCTAGGAGCCTCTACAACTCACTGCCCGGTGATGCACAGTGTTGTCTGTATAATGGGGTTGGTTGGAGAGAATTGGTCTGGTTTGATGAAATTAACAAGACTTGATTATTAACACTGTAATATAATAATGAGTTACACTGACTGCCTGAACTTTACCGTAAAGATCGGAGATTAAGGTAGAGTGGAAGGGGTAAATGACACGTTGTGACTGGTAATCTATCTTCTGAAATAATTTGAACTATATCTTCACTGTGTCCCGTCGCTGTATTTATATGGTTTCTCCCACTCTAATCCGTGAGAGTGGTCCTAGCATTTGTTTTTCTTCTCTGCTCTCTTTGGATACTATTACATCTGTAACGAGAGAACCCTGTCCGGAGGCCGACAGTGCACCGAGAAGCCTCCGGACGCCAATGACCATAGATGTTAATGCGCCTTAAATTAAAAATAAATAAATAAATAAAGAGCCACATAGGCTTAGGTCCCGCGCCTTTGGGCACCCGTTTTGATAATAATAATAATAATAAATTACGAATTATTAAACTAAAAATTAATTATATCCATTTTTATTGATTCGAATTAAACCTAATTGTTGCATAATTGTTTTAATTATCCTATATTCATAAATCCTTAATATAATTTGGGGTGTGAATAAAAACAAAAGTGACTTGCTCTAAAGTACTGCCTTAAGATCGACCACTACTATATTTGATATTGTATAAATGGATGTTGAGATTCGGTAAGTGAATTTCTTAAAAACTTAGTTTTACTGGTGATATATCATCACCAAGCATTGATTGAGTGATTGATTGAGTGATAAAAAGTAATAATTTTTGGTCGTTTCCATCGTAAAAACATAAACAGACGACATAGCTTATTACAGTAGAATATAGATAATCATTTTTTTTTTTAAGCTAATAAAAATAAGTAATAAATTATTTCTAAAGGGCTAATTATTATGTATCTGAAGCTGACAAAACTAAATATAAAAAATTCTATGACTTTCTTACTCTCGAAACTCTAATCCTCTTGTTCAAAATCTCGCCTCCACAACTATACCAGATATCCACCCTGTCGACTGAGCCGCTGTTGATCCCGTGACCACCTCCAGCAATGAAAGTAATTCCTGTGAGAGTGTTACCGGTGGGTAAGTTCTCTCCACCAGCTAATCAGAGACAACCTCCTCAGAAGCGGATTTGGCTACCCCAGTTATTTTGTATTATGTGTTATGCTTATTTGTATGAAGCAGTAAAGAAAAATTTTTTTGCTTCAAGCCAAATTTGTTGCTTATATACAATTCACTCTAATAGCTTCGAACTTAAGACAGGAATTACTTTCAGTTTTGTAAAATCTATGGAAGAAGGAAAGGAACTAGCGTAAGTTTATAAAAAACTGCAAAACAATTAATTTTTGGATATACGTCCTTATAATATGAAGTTATTGGAAAGTAATAAAAGCAATCTAAAATTACATCTTTTAACCTCAGTCTGTCGTTCTTAAAAACCATAAAAACTACTTCCTCGAGGTATTGTACCTTGACCAGTATTCCATATTTCACCATCCTTTATCCTTTTCCTTTTGGTGCTCGGAAGATTTCTGTCCTATTCAGGATAGGATTTTGTATAACAAAAACGAAATACACCATAGGTTTCGTGTGCGAAGCCTACACCGCAGTGGAAATGTTATACCACTACATCCGCTAGATTCTACTATAGTTTTACATGTGACATATCATAACCACGTGTTAAATTTTTTAAAATTTCTAAGAGCAAGTTTAGATGAAACGAAAAGGGGTCATACACCACTATTGGAAGTTAGGGAAGGATACTCATAGTCTCACTTATTTAGTTATTGCTTATACAACTATTATTACGTCCTGTATCAATTGCAAGCAAGTTGGACCGCTTTGAAACATTTGAAGATCTTCAGTATTTCGGATTCACTTCTAGGAGGTATTAGTACTGACAAGGTGCCCGAAGTCT
The DNA here is from genome assembly GCA_011037195.1 of Triatoma infestans. Classification (NCBI taxonomy): domain Eukaryota; kingdom Metazoa; phylum Arthropoda; class Insecta; order Hemiptera; family Reduviidae; genus Triatoma; species Triatoma infestans. The sequence continues at coordinate 71,212 of JAAEAF010014465.1, read as the reverse complement.
TAGACATGCTATCAGTCGATTCTGAATTCTTGAGGAGTAAAGGGGAGAATCCCCCGGACGTGGGCGATGTAGAGTAACATTCGTACATCTATCCCAAGACCTCATTATGGCCCAACCAAACTCAATATCATAACCAGACATTAAAACCATCATTCCTTACTGTACATGCAATGTTTGACTAGAGAGGGAAAGGAGATAGGCTACTTTAATTTTATCACTTCCGTATCCTTAATGGAACCAGCTACTAATCACTCTTACCCCTTAAACTAAAGGCTCCCCTGTGATCCATCCTAGAATCTTTATCCTATAAAACACTTCTTTACCCTGCCACTATCCTAAACAAGGGTCACTTTCTTTCTATTTCATCAATTTTTCACCTGACCTTATTAACTAACACTCTCTCCCAACAAACAAACATATATTCACACACATACACCCACACACACACACACAAACATTTAATGTTCAATTTTATTGCTCCACACATATTCACATTTCTTGACGCTACTCTTTCAACAAATCACTTCAGGTAACTTGATGAATATGTAACTGGGTCTGCTTTGCTGGATAACATCTATGATTTTGTCCGTCGAGATTTCATTCTCTTGTTTATGACCGGTTATGTTGTCTTATCCATTGTCAGAGTGAGGCTATCAATTCGTGTAGAGAGTTGACTTCAACTTAATATAGAGAGAAACCGCCTACATACAATCAACCAATGTAGGTAGGTGACATTAATTCTTTACGCCAATTGATAGCCCTTACACTAACGATAGATGAGAATCTAAAACTGGTGACGCATGCTACGCGGAAAAAATCATAGATCCCATCACGTAATTTTTGACTGATTCTATTCCAACATCAGCGCTCCTTATATGGTATCTGTCCATCACCTTCATTTCTACCTTATATTCTTATAGAAAATGCGAAAAATTAATTTAATTATAAATAACTAAGTTTGCACCAAAGAATTATTGTATCTGATAAGTGGAAGGAAAACTTATGCTATAGTTATTTTTCAATGTTCATTAGTTAATTTTCTTGTGAAGTGTAACGTGGAAAACACAGAACAAACAAATAGTAACCCAAAAATAAATAAGAAATAACAATTACCGAAAAAAAAGGACACCAACTATAGCATTAAGTATCTCGACTTACAACTGTAGGACATTCAGTACAGCGGGAAAAATCCTAATGTTAGAAGAAGAAATGGAAAAACTAAATTGGAGACTAGGAGACGAGGAGAAAACTGTATGCAATTAAGAAGCGAGGCATTCTATTGTAATACAATGGATTGAGAAAAGGAGAAGGAGATACGGGATTCCTAATCAACAAAAATCTAGAAGCATACAATACACGAATAGTTACTGAAGACTGAGTGGCACGGTGAATTGGACGAACTATGCAGAAACAGAGAAGGGTCGAAAAGATTAATAGATGGAAGTTATGAATATTCACAGGGTAATTTAAAAAAAAATAATTTTGGTGTGAAACACTCACACAACTTTCTCTTACTCCAGTTCTCAAAATTATAATTGACAAATTTTATAGTTTGTGTACCAAATTTAATGAAATTCGCCGAAAACTGAAAAAAACTGTCCGGTAAAAGCGCACTACCGGTTTACTAATTTTCTTGAAACTCAGAATTTTGAACATCTATTTATTTCTAATTAATTCTGTTTGGATGAAAGAATTATATAATCAACTATGATTGTATTTTAGAGGAAAACATAACCCCCACCCCTCCTCCAAAAGTGCCCGTAAATGAATTTTCCCAAAGAAATGTTTTAAATAAAAGTAGTAGATCATTGTATGTTTAGTTTATATAATACGTTTCAACAAAATCGTCGGAGCCATTTTTGAGAAAATCGCGAAAAAGTGGAAAAATCATTTAGTAAAGTGGTAATGTAAACGCACTTCCGGTTATCCGTTTTTTTTAAACTCGGAATTTCTACAAGATATTCAATTCTAATTAACATTATTTACATGATATAATTGGTTAATAAACTAAAATAGCACTTTAGATAAAAACCTAATCCCACCTCCTCCACAGAACTGCCCTTAAATGAATTTTCCCAGAGAAACATTTCAAATAAAAGTTGTATTCTATCTTATTACTTTCTCTTACCCCTAGTAAGAGGAAGTATTGTAATCGTGTCAAATTTTCGATATCGAGTTTTCACCGGAAATATCCGTTTTGAAGTGCCCTGAGTCCAAAAATGTGGTTTTTAGCAAATGGTCTGTGTGTGTGTGTGTGTGCGTGTGTGTGTGTGTGTGTGTGTGTGTGTGTATGTGAACAGCATAGCTCAAAAACGAAAAACCGTAGAATGTTATAACTTGATATTCCGTTTAGGTATCTCTATGGGATCTGACAGTACGTTATCTGACAAAATTGCTCATCCGGAAGTACCACTTTACAAGTTGGATTTGTTGCTTTTTTTGCGATTTTCTCAAAAATGGCTCCGACGATTTTCTTTAAACAAAGAGCATACAAAGAGCTACAACTTTTATTTGAAACATTTCTCCGGGAAAATGCATTTAAGGGCACTTTTGGTGGAGGGGTGTGGTTAGGTTTCCATCTAAACTGCTATTTTAGTTTATTAGACAATTCTGTCATCTAAATAATGTTAATTAGAATTAAATATGTTGTTGAAATTCCGAGTTTAAAAAAATCGGATAACCGGAAGTACGTTTACTTTACCACTTTACTAAATGATTTATTCCCTTTTTCGCAATTTTCTCAAAAATGGTTCCGACGATTTTCTTGAAACTTCGTATATAAACAAAAGTTGCAATGGTCTACAACTTTTATTTAAAACATTTCTCTGGGAAAATTCATTTAAGGCCACTTTTAGGGGAGGGGGGTTACGTTTTTCTCTAAAGTGCTATCACAGTTGATTATACAATTCTATCATCCAAACAAAATTAATTTGAAATAAATAGATGGCTAAAATTCCGAGTTTTAAGAAATTTAGTAAACCAGAAGTGCGCTTTTACTTAACAGTTTTTTTCAGTTTTCGACGAATTTCGTTAAATTTGGTACACAAACTATAACACTATAACATTTGTCAATTATAATTTTGAGAACAGGATTAAGAGAAAGTTGTGTGAGTGTTTCACACCAGATTTTTTTTCATTGTATACCATAGTATATGGCTCAATAAATGGCTTATTTATTCGTTTATTTTATACTCAATATCTTGTTAGTTGTAAAGAATAAAACGAAATTGTAAAATGGTATCCAAATCGTCAGGCCTTAAAATTACAATGAGTTGTTCGGCAATGGTCAGAGGAATTTTTAAAGAAAAAGAATTCTTTGTTACTCTACGTTTCGAGTACCATTGGTGCCCTTCTTCAGGAGCTCTTTAGGGTAGGAGAGGAGTGAACGTTAAAATTGAAATCGTTGGAATCTTATTCTAAATTGTAAAAGATTTTAACAAATTATAATTTATACTGTTTCATTTTTAATTTCTTTTTCTGTTGTGAGAAGTCGGATTGTGGCCAATTTTCGAAGAATATTAAAGCGATTGGTCTTTGTTTTGAAAATGATAAATACATATTTGTACTCGTGTAAGTGAGAGAATGTGTGTGTTTGCCTAGTCTGCCCATGCAACATATGTTAACTCAAACTCTATGAAGCCCTTAAGTTGCTTTTCATAAATTTACCTAATTAATATGTCAGAAAGTATTTTTATTTCTTTGGTTTTAGATATAAGTATATTATTAGTATGAAACTGTTAACAAATTGAAATCAAATATTCATTTGACAAGTATTAATATAATTAATTATATTTATAAAGTAAACAAACAAAAATATTAAAAAATTAATAAACATAGATAAGCAAAGTATTACGATAAAAGTTGACCTGTATTAGATACAAATGTTATTATTTCCGCCCTAGAGTATACATACGTTCGCTTTCATTTCATACCGTAAGCCCTCTATTGCCCTCCCATTCTTAGTACTGAAACATTTGGGAATTACAAATAGGCTAGTCACGTATCTTGAAACATAGGAAAGTTCAACTTTGTATCTTGACTTATTTGGTTGAACTTAGATATTAAATCCTATGGTATGATTATCTCCTTTTTTTTTTTAAGAATATTTATTTATAATTTTCGTATGTCTAAACACCATATTATGATTTACTTTATGAGCATTTAATTACTTGGAATTAGGTAATGACTAGAGCACAACTAGATTTCACAATTCCACTGACAATACTTTAGAATTGACTGACCAAAACAAGTGTGATTGCTTCATTTTATAATATACTATTTTATGAACAGTTCAGAACATTCAATGATTGGCCAGATCTATTCTGCAATAATATCAATTTAAATATAGCATAGATTATAAAGCATTTTTATTCAGACATCATATCCTATTTTAAATACCTCCTTAGTTACGTTTTGTCTTATAAACCACAATTACTTTAATCCACACTAGCCTAAATTTTCAATTTACTGATTGTTCGCTCTCATGAAAAATCTGTTCGGTCCAAATAGATATTGCAACCGAACTAGTATTTCCAGATGTAGGATTTTCGTTTTATTTCTAATAAGATATACATACTGTAACGCAGCCACTGGTGCTATCTAGGAGAGAAAGCAGATTAATCCTATGGTTAATAGGACCGCTAGGACCTCCTAGTAGCCGCTAGGAAGTGCTGGCGGCGCGCTCTAGCTTTTTCTAGAAGAATCGAGAAAGTTCCTGACCCTTCTCCATTGCTATAAAAGGTGAACACAGCTGAAGTCGAGTTTTAGTTTTACAGAGTTTCTTGTTACAAACGAAGTTTACGTTTGTGAAAAGTGTATAAAAAGTGAACAAAATGAACTTTTGTGGTTTAAACGGTGAATTAATTATTAATAAGTGTTGTATTTATAATTTATTGTATAAAACAATAAATTGGTGTTTTTCTTATTGAAGTTTAAAATATTTTATCTAAACGAGCGCACATAAAACTAGTTGCAGTAGCTAGTTAGGAGGGAAAAACGTTACAATACGTATATATAGTAAACCACATCGTTCATTCTTTTAATGATCTTGCATGGTCTTTCCCATTGTGCCTGCAATTTCTGCAATAATCATTTCATTCCTGTAGATTATGCGGTAGTACGAGTTTCATTCATGAAATTCCCACTCATGGATCGTGTTCCAGCCTTCATCATTTTTATGGTATTTGTCACAAACTTGTATATCTGGTTTAATTAATTTGCTTTAATTACTAACTGCCACATAACTCTATCCTCTGTCTGTATATGATTGTAAGTAAAGAAAAGTGATGCCAGGTCATGACTTTGAAAATTCCCTCGCAACTCTCTGAAAAATCCCTTTTTTAGCACAAAAATCCCTACAGACTTAAATTCTTAGGAATTTTGTTATGATATGAATACATTTTTAAGTAAAATATTACTACAAAAACTGCTTACCTTAATAAAAAGATCATCCTAGTAACCAACATGGTCTCCACAGCTTTCTTGGAGCTTCAACTGTGAGGTGGTAGTCTATGAGACCCCAGCGATGGTACCAGCTGAACCCACACAGAAGGTTCAACCAAGGAAAAATGGAAATCGAAACATGCTCCTTCCCGATGGTGGTGATGATAGAAAATTAAAGACATTGGGCCACAGGCCATAGTTTTCACTAGTGGTAATAAATGTGTTTTCTTCACGACCAGTGTTTGTTTTAGAGTTACAGTTAACCCGACTGTTTCCACAATATGAATAAAATTCTCCCTTCCTAGTCTAGCCTATGTGGGGAGTAACTACTTTTGATTCATTTAATGTCCGCTTCTTCGCTCTTCGGGTCCTGTGAATCATTAAAGATTCATAGGGTTCAGTTTTACGACAGTTATACAACATATATCCAGTCAGCAACCTATCTACTACTTCTTATTACTCAGCCAGTCTGCCTCTTTATTATTCTCTCGCTACCTAAATTCTATTTAACTGTAAAGTCCTTGCAGTTTGTGTGTGCTATTTATTATTATTATTATTATTAGTCGGGTGCCTAATGGCGCGGGACCTAAGCCTATGTGGCTTTTATCCCCCCGATACCCCCCCATGTTCCCTTAATTAATCTCTCCCGGTAACTTATCGGTTAATCTACAATATTCCAAGATATCCCTAAACTCCAACTCGCCCAGGCAATCCTGCGAGAGCGGTGCCCTCCCAAATACGCGAAACCTAGTTCCAGCGAACGGGGACACTGACATAAGTAGTGGTACACCGTTTCCCTAACTCCGTCATCGCAGTTCTGACAAGTGACTGGACACCCAAGTGTGTTTATTATATACAGTGTTCAGCATAATCATCTAGTTTATTTCTAATCTCACATCCCTAAATTCATTCTTTCTAATTCTCTCTGCTTCTCACATCCATTATACTGTAATGCAAGATTTATGTGCAGTTTAAGGCTAACTGGCGTGAAAGTGAAAATTCCAAGTGGAAGACATTTTTTTAATTAGAATCGTAATTAATGGAGTAAGAAATTCAAATCTTTTTTTTTTTTTTTGGATGCATTTGTTCGAAAAATTCATGCATCATTTAGAACAAATAATAATCTTAATTTTAATTGGTTCGCATAAAAAGTAATCCATTTTATTTAATTCGCCTTTTCAATTAACGTTTCAAATTAAATTAAAGTATTTTCCACTTTAAATAATTAAAGTAATATCTCAAGTTACCATAAAACTTGAGAGATATGGTTTCTGATTGGGCAATAAATACCATAGCCGACTAGTGATTTGCCCCAGTTTTTCCCTTTGTATGGATATTACAGAACGGTTTCGGTTCAAAGCTGATTGTTATCTATAGAATACTATAGTGGTGGCTTATAAATTCGTACCAAATTCTAATAGATATTTCTCTCTGTCGGCTAATAGTTGTCTCTATTGACTTGCTTGTTGTATTTGGTTGATCTTATCTAAATTACAATATAAAAGAAATAAAAACTATTAAAAAAACAATTAAATATTATTTCTAAAAATCTGATTTAAGACATGATTTTCTTTTAGTGTAATTTATATTGTTAAAAATTGAACAATATTTTTTCATACTTGAAATTTTTATTAAAACAATAATTGGTTTAAAATACTTCTTTTGAGAAAAGCGTGATCTTGAGATTTCTCAGTACTAACCTTCAATGCATTTTCTCGGGAATCAAACAAAAATATACGTTTAGGTAATATATAAAGTTAAAAAAAAAAAAAAACGCTCGCAACTTATGGAGAAAATGCCTGAAAACTGAAAAACCCTTTTAATAAAGGGTTTTTATTGAACCGTACGATATAGACCTTACGTCATTCGTTTTCCTTCAAGCACATCATTTGCGCAGTCTATTTAATTCTTATAGATATTATGTAGATGTTAGAATCGTAACATAATGGCAATTTTGGGAAAGCCTATCATTAAAGGGAATTTACCTAGAATAATTTTCCAATTAAATGTGATAGTCTAGATGTACCTTAAAAATGTACGTTGAAGATCACATAAACCTAAAACGAATAAAAAATATTCAGTAAACTAGTAATATCGGTTAACCGATTTTGGCCAAAACCTATTGGACTTATGCAGAAAATGCACACTCACACACATATACAACACACACACAATTACCGGCAAAGTAGAAAATCAGGCATTGTATACAATGCCCAACATCACTAGGCAAAGTATGGAATTTGAAACATTTAATAGATTACCTAGGCATTGTGCAGAATGCCTGATGCTCACTTGGTAGATTAGATTAGATTAAAAACGGGGTGGGGGGGGCGAGCCTCATTCCACTGAGACCTACAAGACGAGGTCTATTGTGGATCCCCTTAAATTATAGCACAACCCCCCAGCTTTGCTCTCCTAATCAATCCTAGCAAAACTGAGAGCGGCTCCGTGATGAAGCTCTTAGCTTCGGGATTGTCTGTTCCCAATTGAAGAAACCTTGTCCTTGCAAGGCCGGCGCACTCACAAAGGATGTGCGCCGTGGTTTCTTGCTCTGCCTTGCAGAATCGGCATACCGCACTATCTGTAAGTTGTAGATGGTGCATGTGTCTGTTCAGCCTACAATGCCCAGTTAATAGACCCACAATTAGCCTATATCCCTTCGGGTATGGCTCAGTAGATCTCTGGTACATTTACGCAAATGTCTCTTGATAAAGTGCTTTGCCTGCCTCTGTCCTGGTGTTCTCTCCCACCAAAGCAGACGCTGTTCTTCTATCCAACCTGTGATAGAAGTTTGAATAAGGCTTCTGGGCAAGCCGCAGAAGGGTTCGGGGCCTATAAAGGTATCTTGCAAACCCTCCCTCGCTAGGGCATCCTCCCTTTCATTGCTCACAAACCCCCGGCGCCCAGGCATGGTCCCGGCACCCAGGCGAATGTGAGTTTGTTCCGAGCACCCACCTCGGTTAGGGCTAATAGGCTATCCGACACCAGTCTTGAGACTATTTGGTGTGAAGAAATTGCCTTCAGGGCTGCTTGACTATCGGAGTATATGGCCACTCTTCTACCCATTATGCCTTGCCTTAGAATCTTCCTAGCGCAGAGTTGTAGCGCCACGAAAGACCGTCGCGTTCTTCCCTAGGCCGGCCTTAATCTTAATTTTAGGTATAACAATTTGGAAGTTCCTTTCGAAATGATACCTAGGAACCATTCTATCAGTTGGCATTCCAAGAAGATTGTCAGCCCTAATTTCCTCAATCAACCTCTGGTTATTACGATCGTGCCTAGAAGTGATGGGAGGAGGCCCCTGCAAGAGCCTATATATTCCCATTCTGGCTTCGCCTTGAACGAGGATATGTAGTGGTGGCAAATTAAGGAGGACCCCCACATTCGGGGTGGTTTTCATGGCCCCCGTGGAACCCAGGCATGCTTGCCTTTGGATCCCACCCAGCCTTTCCGCCGCCCCCTTCTGCAGCGTCTTAGTCCACCTTGGATCTGATGATCCTAGTGTAGATCCAGAGTGTCAAACTTGGGGGCAGGCCCCAGTTTCTCCCACAAAGACGTCTGCATCTACTTAATGACGCATTGGCCTTGTGTGGAATTTAGTCAATGTGTTGATTCCAAGTGAGTCTGCGTTCAAAAGTAACACCAACATACTTAGCCTCCATCGCAAATGGAATCGAAGTGTGCCCAAGTGAAAGTGGTCTAAGGCCTTCCAACTTGTGACGTAAAGTGAAAGGAACTATTACTGTTTTATGGGGGTTTATAGATAAGTCCTCCTCCCTACAAGCTAAGAGACTTAGACAAGTTCCTGACCAAGCTAAGAGCTGCTTGCACCCGCTCTGCGATCGTAGTAGGGTGTTACCTCTTACCACAATCGCCAAATCGTCTGCGTAGCCTAGGCAGTCAAAGCTATTCGTAGATATTTGGTGGAGCAGGTGATCAACGACCAGGGTCCATATCAGAGGGGACGGAACCCCTCCCTTGGGCAGGACCCCTCCCTCTCTTGGTAAGGTGTAGAAGTCGAAGAAAATGTTTATTATATTCCTGCTGCTGGAAGTGTACGATTTGTGCTATAGGCCCAAAAAGTTAGGTTAAAATTTTTATGTGATATTTGATTACTAATAATACCATTGCAAAACCACAATTAGTAGCATTCCTTCGGTAAAATTTACCAGCAAGATCTCTAAACTTCCAATGTCAGGCAATAGACAATGTTTTCGAAATGAGTGTATATTAGGCCATATTGTTTTAGAGTCTTTCTAAATTTTGCCTAAGACGACGTAGACATTCTAGGCAATATATAGAAATCTAGCCCAAGTAGGAAATACAAAGGATATTTCTTACTTTGCCTAACTTATCCATGCAGTATGTACAATGCCTAGGCATTCTATACAATACCTGAGCTTCATACTTGCCGGTATCATATAAATATATATGTGTTTATTATATATATGTGAAATTAGATCAAACAAAAAGAAACTAAATTCAAAGACAAACAGTACCATAGCATTATAATAGAAAAAATAATAACTTAAACAAAATATAAATTTTCCTCATCTCGGAATTATATAAGCCAATTTCTAAAACCCACTTTTTCGGAATTATTGGATCTCGAAACATGTATTACCAGTAAAACATCAACTTTGAAAATTTGCATTTCACCAGAAATATCCAGACTTCGAAAACGTGGTTTTTAGTCATTGGTATTTGAGAGCATTGTGTGTGTGTGTGTGTGTGTGTGTGTGTGTGTGTGCGATTATGATTATGTAAGCTCAAAAATGGAAAGTCCGAGAAAGTTCAAACTTTCTCTTCTTGATTTTTCGTTTTAGTTCTACCAAGGTGACTGGAGAAAAGGGCTTAGCCCTTGGACTTCCATGCGGAGGTTCTGGGTTCAATCCAGCAGAGTCGCTCTTGTTTTTTCTCTTCATAGAAGCCTCTAATGTTGTACTGAGAAGGCCACGAGGGGCACAATAGATATTTCAGATCGCAAGGCAATATCCCCTATAATTCTGGTTATTTTAATTGACTGTGGGGAGGGACCAAGCCCTGTGCTAATCCAAAGCCCTTCTGAGCCCATATAACTATCCTAAAATTCGGGGCCTTCTCAATGCACATCCGGCCTCGGGACAGTGTCGTCTCGTTACAGACCAGAGAGTGTGCTGTAAGAGGCTCCTAGGAAAACAAAAATCTAAGGGCAGAAGCTGGACTCGAATCCATGTCCTCCGCGTTGCAAGTCAGCGCGCTACCACTGAGCTAATCCCTTTTTTCTTAATATCCCCTATAACTATCTATCTATCCGTGGTTGACTGTAAGGTTTTAGGTTAAAATAGAAACCGAATGTACTTCTTTATTGAATAAATTTTTTATGTAATTTTGCGATTGTTTCGAATATGGATCCAAGAATTTTCTTTTAACACAATCAACACAAACTATTCAAATGATGTACTACGTTAATTTGAAACTTTTTTTCTGGGAAAATCCATTTCTGGAAGGTTTTTGTGGAGTTTTGGTGTTATGTTTTCCTATAAATTCCACGTTAATTTATTATATGATTTTTTTATCATCTATTAATTATTAATATTAATTTTAATTAAATGGGTGGCATAAATTTCAAGTTTAAAGATGATCGGTAACCAAGTACTTCACTGAACATTTCAGTTTTCTACTATTTTCTCCATGAAGGCAGCAAAGCGTTTCATTAGTCTGTAAAGTAACTATACACACACAGACCTATCACTTTTTTTTTTAACTTTTTCCGACGAAAATGGAAATTCATTTAAGAATGGTTTAGTTTTGGGGGAATGTGGTAAATTTGTTTGAATAGTGAAATTAAAACCGTTTATAATTATACGTAATATAAAAGTTTTAAAAAATTTATTAATAACTAATGAGTATAATTTGTTCTTATTTTAAGAAACATATAAAATGTTTTGTTTGTATAACAAATAAGAATAAAAATAATCTGTTTACTCTGGGAGTGTTTCATTAAGATTTAACGTAATTAGTGAAGTAATATTTCAAAAAAGTAAAAACTACAGAGTTAAACTTACACGTTATATCAGTTACCATGATCAGAACTCCCCCCTTTTGTCCGTTTAGAATTCCCATTTCTAAAAGCCACACATAATTATTGGGTTCCTCTTTGGGAAAAGGAGAATGCAGAAGGGGAAGGGTAAGAGAGTTTTCTAGACTTACTGATCAAGAGTCTCTTTGATATAATAAATCAAGACATTAATACACGTTATCTCTACCTCTAGAGACCCACACCGGTAACGCCCAATATTTTCTCATAAGACACTTATTAAGACGTTAAATACGTCTACCATTCCGGCTGGCCCCTACCTCGCCGTTATGGTAGGAATGTAGCTTGGTTTTAACAGCAATCATTGTGTGTACTTTACCTTTCGAATTAAATTAAAAATCGCTTTGTTCAGAATTTTCTTCTTTTTTTTTCATCTGAAGCTAATTACTTTAATTACTTAATTTATATAAAAGTTTACTTTTCGAAAGTTTAATATCTAGAACAGATTACTTTCTAGATATTAAAAAAAAGAAATGCTTATATTAGTCTTAATTTAATTGATTAACCAAAAATTCGGATTTTTGCTTACTATTTCAAGGATTTTAGAGGGATCAGTGAATGAGTTCTCAGGATATGTTAAGCTATATTTCTGGTTATAAGTAATTATAATAAAAATAAATAAAACGAAAAGTTATAAGAAATTGCACGTACTTGACGGTACTTGAGAACGCACGACATTTTTTAACTGATTACATGATTGATAATGTTCGACCAGATTTAGTGTGGTGCGATAAAGCAAAGAGCCTCTGTGCTACAAGCAGCGGAATAAACTTACCGAATGATAGGCAAAGATATCTTTAAATAGACTACTAACATTCCTACCGACAAGAAAATATACATAATAGAAAACAATTAAAAATAGACTACCATAAGAGATTGTTACTGAAACAGGCAGAAAAGTTGTAAACAGATAGGCAAACATGATGATTAGATCAATAATATATCTGCGGACATCCGATAATACCTATGGAATGACATAAATTCCATACGGCTAGATATCTACCGACTGACAAACATACGTATAGCAGTGAAACATATCTACAGATAGAAAAAACATACTAACATAACAGAAAAAATGTACGGAGACAAACAAACATACTATGGGCACTTTAATAAGAAATACAAAGATGCTTGCAGACCAAAAGACATATTTATTTTTATACTGTATTTAAGAATTTATATGACGTATTTTATTAACTGGGTACTTAAATACAGCATACCTATAAATCTAACTTAAGGTACTATTTGGGGGGGGGGGGCATTAACACTGGGGCCATTCAGCCATTTCATGGAAACATTATAATGTATAATCAGATCTTATTGGGTATTATACAATATACACAATATACCTCAAATATCTGAAATGTTATTGGTGTGATATGTTGTAGTGTAGTAGTAGCTTGTGGCGTGAGCGGTTTAGTAAAAGGGCTTGTGTTTGTAAGTTTTAAGAGAGAGAAATAATAAGAATAATTAAGAAAACACTGGTAGATTAAATTAAATATATTCTTTAAATATATCTAAATGCTATTCAATAACACAGCAATATGTTCATTAATTTACTGAAATTAGTTGGAATAAACTCTTATGTTATAACTTAAACTGCCATTGGTTCTAAGAGAGCGTTAAAACAAGTGTTCTGCTTGAATGTTTCTTTTAGACTATTCTTGAAGGAATGTCTTCTCTTCATAGTTCAAATCCTTTCAAATAATGCTGGTATGTCTGGAGGGATTTTTATTGTTTTACCTTGACTGTTTCTTGCCCTTTGTCTCTTGGTTTGCATTGACCTAGGTTGTAGTACGTGGCTGTATCCCCATCACTAAAATACACTATTTGAACTAGCTAATTTTCACAAAATTATCTTATTAAACTATTTTCCAAAACTATTATTTTTCCATTTCGTTCTTCCACTACATATCCTTATATTATTAAATAATCTTTATATTTTCGAACCTCTAATCTCTTCTATTTCTATCCTTTCAATAATTAAATACAATTATTTACTATATCCAAATATGGGAATATGAGGGTCATTCAATAAGTAACGAGATAAATCACTGTAGCTTAGAAACGGTTTGTTTAATCAATACAATAGTTTCAGTGCGTCAAGTTGGCATACTTGTTCTTAGTTTCTCAACAGCTGTTCGAGAGTATTTGGTAAGCATAACCTCAAATGTATTCAATTAACAATGGTGGATCCGCTCGAGAATGGCACTTCCGAAGAACAATGCTCAGTGATTAGATTTTTAGTGACAGAGGGTATCAAAGGTAGTGAAGATCCAGGAAAGAAAGTGTACGGTGTAATGTATTGTTGTGGATGATGTATAGGTAGCTTGTGGCGTGAGCGTTTTAGCGAAAAGGGCTTGTATGTTTGCTTGAGGTAGAATGTAAGAATAATTAAGAACACACTGGTAGTTTGAATTAAATATATTCTCTAAGAGAAATTAAGTTACTTTGAATATCACAATAGCTTATAATAATTTCTTATAACGTAATACTGGTTTATGTTTCCACCTTGATTTCTAGCACAAGTCTGTCCTTAAAAATATCTCTTCTCTTCGTTTCTTCAATTCCTCCCCTGTGAGAAGAAGGGGTAGTACAATGCCTTAATTGTTCTTTAACCGTACCAGTAACTGGACTTGTATACCTGGGCTTGTCCTTTTGCAAGAGTATGTCACATATTTTGATAATTTAGATTTATTTAAAAATTAATATATTTATATGTTTCTTGCATCCATCACAACGGGAATAATTGTTTGAACCGTTCGAACGTTTACAAATGGGTAGAACAGTTTTTAAAATGACTGTGTAAGTGTCTGTGACGAGCAACGAAGTGGACGACCGGTTGAAGTTGCAACTTCCTCCCTCAAATCTAGCATTAACACGTTAATTCAGGACAACAGGCGTATTTCTGTCGAACTAAGAAGTGCACGCGTGCGTTGGAACTGTCCATAACATTATTCAGAATAAGCTATTTTTAAGCTGTGTATGTATATTTATTTAAATTAACATATTTATTTGAAAATTTAAGTAAATACTGTAGGTAAATAATTGTTGAATTGAACTTTTTTTTTTCGATCGAAGCATCATGATAGAGTAGAATAATATGAAGTTGTTACATGTTAATATATAATTTACTACTTACAGTATACTTGGCCTGGTATTATTTACCGTGCAGGCTCCCTTCCTGTTTTGGGTAGTTAACACGCACTGCCAAGCGGCTTTAACTCAAAGTTATAAAAAAAAGAAAGAGAATAATATAACTTTTATTTCTTTCTATTTATAAAGTTTTATTGAGCACCCTATCACTTTTCATTCACAGAAATTTCCTACTCGTAGAAGTTTCAACCATATTTCTTCTATGCCGACAAATCTTACCAGCAATCAGTCGTTTTATCTCTTTATCACATTTCTTCGTTCTCTACTGTTCATTTTACCGTTACTATTTTCACAAAATAATATTTACACCGCGAATATTTCGATATATAGTTATCTTGAATTTTAAAGGAATTATCTTGCGTTTACAGCTTCTTCCCACCGAACTATCAAATATTGTCCTATATGTTCAACGCTTACAAGTTATAGCTTTAAATAATTATAAATAAAACTTGAATATCTGTGAAAAGAGATTTTCTAAATATCTCTTCCGGTGGACCATCATTTGCTGAAAAAAACTTTTAATGGCTGAAAATTTTATTCTTATTTAAATTGAAATTTAATTGGCAATTGTTTGTTTTTTTTACTTTCTCTTACTCCTAGTAAGAAGAACTATTGTAATCGTGTCAAATTTTCGATATCGAATTGTCACCGGAAATATCCGTTTTGAGGTCCCCTGAGTCCAAAAAAGTGGTTTTTAGCAAATGGTCTGTGTGTGTGTGTATGTATGTGAACAGCATAGCTCAAAAACGAAAAACCGTAGAAAGTTGAAACTTTTAGGCATCACCATGGCATCTGACAGAGGGTCATCTGTTAAAATTTCCTCAACCGGAAGTACACTTTACTTAGTTTTTTTTTTTTTTTTTTTTTTTACTTTTTTGCGTTTTTATCAAAAATAGTTCCGATGATTTTCTTCAAATTTGGTATATCAACTACACATTCAACGCGCTACAACTTTTATTTGCAATGTTTCTCTGGAAAAATTCATTTAAGGGCAGTTATGGGTGGGTTTAGGTTTTCGTCTAAAGTGCTATTTTAGTTTATTAGACAATTCTCTCATCTAAATGTTGTTAATTAGAATTGAATATGATGTTGAAATTCTGAGTTTCAAAAAAATCGGATAACCAGAAGTGCATTAACTTTACCACTTTACTAAATGATTTTTTTCACTTTTTCGTGATTTTGTCAAAACCGACAAAATCTCCGACGATTTTCTTGAAACTTTTTATATAAACCAAACATACAAAGATCTACAACTTTTATTTAAAACATTTCCTTGGAAAAATTCATTTAAGGGCACTTATGAAGGAGGGGTAGGGTTATTTTTTTCTCTAAAGTGTTATCATAGTTGAGAGTCAAAGCATAAATGAATGATAGATTATATAATTCTATCATCTAAACAAACTTAATTAGAAATAAATAGATGGCCAAAATTCCAAGTTTCAAGAAAATTACTAAACCGGAAGTGCGCTTTTACTGAACAGTTTTTTTTCAGTTTTCGACGAATTTTATTAAATTTGGTACAAAAACTATAAAATTTGTCAATTATAATTTTGAGAACTGGAGTAAGAGAAAGTTGTGTGTGTGTTTCACACCAGATTTTTTTTTTTCCGCTTGGGATACTGATTTAGTGTATACCGATCGCTTAGAGAAGGGTATAGGAGTAGACCTTCTCCGTGTGGTGCAACCCCGCGTAACGCGAAATAGTCTACATGAGCAGACAAGGCTCATAGCTTTGGTGAAGGCCACAGGTTTAAGGGAAGATGATCCTGAGAATAAAACATCCTGGGAGAACCTCCAGGTTGGTGGGTTTTGCATAGGGTTACCACCCTATCAATTTAAAACAAGTGCAACTTCATTCGCTTTCAGAACCAATAAATTTTATTCGAACTGATCATTTTTGCTAAAAATGTTTCGGTCAACCTATTATCTTTAATTGTTGTGGTGATTGGTTCCGCAGAGCTGGAAAGATCAGAGACATTTTCCGTGATAGCCTGCTTCTTTTTGTGGTTGGCGGCCCGGTTTCGGGCGTTCGCCCATCATCAGGATGTTTTTGTTAAACAGTGTAATAACATACACTTGCACAAAGCAAGTACAGTTGATACACTGGATTCTCTGGAGATTCACTGGATTCACTGGAGTATCCAGTGTATCAACTTTATTTGCTTTGTGCAAGTCCATTTAATAATGTCTATGTAATTACACTGTTTAACAAAAAAAATTCTGATAATTGGCCAATGCCCGAAACCGGTCGATGACCCAAAAAAAAGAAGCAGGCTATCACGGAAAATATCTCTGATATTATTTTTAAACTCAAAATTTTGCTAATATTAATTAGATGATAGAATTGTTTGATAAGCTGAAATAGAGGAAAACATCCTTCCCCTACCGTCGCCCTTTCACCAAAAAAACCCAATTAAATGAATTTTCACAGAGAAAAGGTGTAGCACATTTATATCAGAGACATTTTCCGTGGTAGCCTGCTTAATTTTGTGGTCATCGACCGGTTTCGGGCGTTCGCCCATCTTCAGGATGCGTTTGTCAGACAGTGTGATAACACAGATCAAATTCAGTTTATACTCAATTCATTTATACTCAATTCAGTTTATACCCAATTCAGTTTATAGAGTGTATAAACTGAATTTGCTCTGTGCAAGTCTTTGTTATCACACTGTCTGTTAAACGCATCCAGAAGATGGGCGAACGCCCGAAACCGGTCGATGACCACAAAATTAAGCAGGCTAACATGGAAAATGTCTCTGATGCTTTCCAGCTCTGCGGAACCAACCACCACAACATATTATATGTTAATGTTAATGATATAAAATGTTTAAAGAAAATTGTTGGAGCCATTTAACGAGAACATCGTTAGTAACTGCAAGTAATCTTAGTAAAGTGGTGATTCCGGTGAGGAATTTTGATAGAAACTTCCTGGCGGATCCCATGTGATATCCAAAATGAATGCGAAGTTTTGAACTTCCTACGATTTCTTTGTTTTTTTACTATGCTCATTCCCACCAAGCTTCATAAGTTTCATACCCATCAAGAACGGACACACACACACCATTAAACACGCTATTTTCTGAAAACTATTTTTCTTGAACTCAGTGGATTTTTTACGTGTATTTCTAGTGAAAACTAGATATCGAAAATTTGATACGATCACAATACTTTCTCTTACGACAGTAAGAAATATTTATGTTTTAAACTTGAAATTTTGACAGGTTACTCTGACATAAATACAGTGGTTGTGAGGGGGCATATTGTTCACTATGGTTAACAACAACGGCAGATTTAATACTTCAAAAGGAAGTGACAATATTTTAGTCCAGGAGACAGCACCAGTAACACTGAATATTATTCCTAATTAATATATTAATTAGAATTATAATATCAGAGTATTTTCCGTGTTATCCTGCTTCTTTTTGTGGTCATAGACCCGGTTTCGGGTGTACGCCCATCAACAGATTTTGTTAAAGCAGTGCTAGTTTCTATGCAATCTTCGATTTATCTTACAGCTAGAGACTGCATCTAGATGAGAGGCTGTCATAGTTGAGGTCCAATGTCGGGCACTTGGAGACTCAATGACATGGTGTTGTGATATGGTTGCTGTTGAAACTATGGAGTCTAGTTTTTAAGTTTCGAATCTTTTGACGATTGGTTTCATTGCAATAACCTAAATAACTTTCCCTAAACATAATAATTTAGCCAGATATTAAAACCCTTTATTAACCTAAAAATTCTATAATATTTTTCGGAAGGTTATTGTGAAGGGATGGTTATTGATGAAGACACTGGTAAATTTCACAATGATATAATTAATAATATTTACTTAAACTACTGAATGACTAGTTGATAGAGCGAAAGAGAGAGACAGACAGAGTGGTAGCTCGTATGTGTATCACTAATGATTACTACTGATTTACCCATGATTGATAAGATGTAGCGTTGTCTTTTATACGAATTTTCTTGACCCACCTACAATTCGTAGTCCCTCCTAGTTTCTGGTTGAGCCAGTTAGATTTCTTCTTGCCCCCTTCCTTATTGAAGTATTTAGGGGGTGCTAGCGGTAGTAGCGGGGATGAAGGCGTATGAGCGGTGGGGAAGTAGATGTATATTTTTCCACTACATTATTTTGTATATTTTCATTTTATATATTAATGTTTTCCAAGTTTTAAAGATGTTAGTATTTTTTTTTTCTTTTTTCAAGTTTTATAATATATTAATCGAGCGAATGAAGTATGGAGCGAATGAAATATCTTAACAAATATCTTAAATATTTTCCTACAAATGGAGGTACTAACGGAAAGTAAAACATTGCCTTAGGCATAACTAAAGCAAGAAGTTGAATAGGATCACGTAGTTTTTAGTAATTCTCATTTCCTTTAAATTTGATGGAAAGCAACAATCTGCTACTTTTAGTTAAAAAAGAAAAAAAAAAAAAAAAAGATAAAACAAAGACTGAAAAAAATTATGTAAACTCAAAGCTTCCAGCCTCATTTTCATATTATAATTTGAAGCGCATATTGATGGAGTTCCCCTTTTATTTAGAATGGTGAATTAGATGAATAAATGAAATATAAACAAGAGTGGAAAAAAGTCATGTAAAAGAAGAAGAAGATAAGGGCATGGCGGAAATGTATTTTTACATTCTCTTAATGCTGCTGTTAGAGGAAGTATTGCGAAACTATCAAATTAAACTTTTACCAGGATTGCATATTTCGAGACCCCATTATTCTTCTTTCTTATAAGTTTTAACTTTTCAACAGTTTATGGATCGATTGCATGTTATGCAACGCAAATGGGGGTTTTCAATGGAACGAAGCTTTAGAAAAATCATTGCATTATTACTTTTTTTATTATTAAAAAATGGCACTCTTATCTGTCAATTATCTCGAACTATATATTATCTTGAAACTGATGTCGATCTGCTTGTAACTATTACGTTATCGCTTCAGCTTAAATACTGTGTTTATGTCATAGCTCTTTCATCTTGTTAGAACGTTTTAAGATAATCAGTCTTTTGCCACTGTGATGAAGCAACATTCCATACTGTCAAACACATAATATGTGACTGCAGAAACTATGGGGCAGCAAAAGTTAGTATTCATAGA
This sequence comes from Triatoma infestans, assembly GCA_011037195.1. NCBI lineage: Eukaryota > Metazoa > Arthropoda > Insecta > Hemiptera > Reduviidae > Triatoma > Triatoma infestans. The sequence continues at coordinate 51,424 of JAAEAF010014465.1, read as the reverse complement.
AGAAATATTAACCACAGGAAGATGTTGGATGCTGGAGAAGAGATTTGCAACTTTATCCACACAAAAAAAAAACCTATGGCGCAACAGCCCATGAAGGGCCAAGGCTTGCCTGACGGCGATTTGAATAGGGAGGGGTGTGTGGTAAGCACGCCGTTCCCACGCCGTTTAGTTCCGGCCTTCGCTACCTAGGGCGCTGCTAACTGTAGCTTCCTACTTAGGGCGTGGGTATGTGGCGTCACTATCGCCCACCCATCAGGGTGCAATCATCTTCTGGTTCACCAGGTTGGGGAATCCCTCACCCCGACCAATCGTATCTTGATCCTTTTCCCTTGCAGATTTGCCTGTAAGTATCCTGAGTTACTGAACCCCTGAACTTGAGGAATCAGTAGATGAAAAAATCTGTAGATCCATCTGGCGTGCGATCACTCATGCTAGCAAGGTTAGAGTTGAAATACTGAACTACGGGTGCAAGCACCAGTTTCCATGCCAATTGCTTGCAATTGAAGTTGGATTCGTAGTGGCCGTGTTTTTAAGCAACAACTCCAATGACCCAGGTCATGAGCTGAGCGGGAGGAGACTCGCAATATAAATTAAACCTCGGTGCCAGCCTGTAGCTGGGTGTGCGCCGTTCACTAGAGCCTGCTAGGAGGGGTGCCTTCCCTAGCTTCTGGGAGTGAAGTGTGATCACTTTGTGGGATCACTTTGCGCACTGGTTGAGCATATCTCTACCTCCCCTTAAATTGGTCAAGCGGAGGTGTGCCTAGGCATTTCCGCCATGGAGAGGTATTGCACTAACAGTCTCTCTATGGTGGTGACATCCCTCTCTTGTTAAACGATCCCATTGCTTGCAACGGGGGACTGGTAAACCCGAGAGGGTAGGTACGGTCCTAAAACTACCCCCCCCCGTACCAAGAGGAAAAAGTATCACGGGAAAAATGTAGATTCCCCCTTTTTACCACGGCATCGCGATTGGTCAACACCGACTTTGCCCTCAGGGGGATCGAACCTTGAATTCTCGCACGAAACGCGAGTGCGCGTTTAGTTGCCACTAAACCGAACGCATGAGAACAAATTTATCCACCAAAAAGCAATTATTTCTTTCTTCAGAAAAGTGTTTCAAATAAAAGTGATAAGTTTATATCTGTGCAGTCCATCCAGTTTAAAGAAAATTGTTATATGCGAGAAAATTTCAAAAAAAAATTCTCAAAACCACCTAGTAGATACAATTGCACTTCCGGTTTACCAATTTTTTTTTCAAATTTAGAATATTATATAGGTGGCTGAAATATACATTGTACTCAAGTAGTACTTTAGGGGAAAGCGTAATCTACTGTTTCCCCAGCAACCCTTTATATAATTCCATTTTCCTGGGAACAGTGTTTCAAATAAAGGTAATACATATTTATTAGTGTAAATAGTTGACGAAATTTACAAAAACAAAAAAAGAAAAACCGTTGGTACCATTTTCGAGAAAATCGGGCGAAAAACTGAAAGAAAAAAGAAAACATTCAGCAATGTCGTAATTGTGGTTGATGGATTTTGCCCGAAACCTTTATATTAGAAATAGTTATAGTCATTTGCAAACTGCAAATATGTGGATTTGAATGGAACAAGGCTGCATTTGAAGAAATTACTGCATTATTTATTGCATCTTGTAGTAATTCCTAAAAACGTGATAACAAGCTTGACGTTCCTGCGATTTTTTTGTGTTCACATCTACACATACACAGCCTATTTGCTAAAAAGAATTTCTTCATAATCAGGAAAGTTCAAAACATTTATTTCCGGCGTAGAAATCAATTTTGAAACTTTGGTACGATTATAATACTTCCTCGTTATTAAGGAGGAAGGGCGGAAGGAGGGGGAATAAGAAAATAAAAAAAATTCTCGTAATCTGGCAACTTCAAAACAAGTATTTCCGGCATGAAAATCAATTTGGAAAATTTGATACGATCACAGTACTTCCTCATTATTAAGCAGGAAGGGTGGAAGGAGGGGGAATAAGAAAATAAAAAAAATTCTCGTAATCTGGAAACTTCAAAACAAGTATTTCCGGCATGAAAATCAAGTTGGAAAATTTGATACAATCACAATACTTCCTCATTATTAAGGAGGAAGGGTGGAAGGAGGGGGAATAAGAAAATAAAAAAAATTCTCGTAATCAGGAAACTTCAAAACAAGTATTTCCGGCATAAAAATCAATTTGGAAAATTTGATACGATCACAATACTTCCTCATAATTAAGGAGGAAGGGTGGATGGAGGGGGAATAAGAAAATAAAAAAAATTCTCGTAATCAGGAAACTTCAAAACAAGTATTTCCGGCATGAAAATCAAGTTGGAAAATTTGATACGATCACAACACTTCCTCATTATTATGGAGGAATGGTGGAAGGAGGGGGAATAAGGAAAAAAAAATTAAGAATAAATAAATAAAAATATAAAAATCAAATTTAGAAGCCGGAAAAATAGCATACAGTAGGTATTCAGTGTAAAAAGCGTCATATATATATATATATACAACTAACTATACTTTATAAGGTTTAAGGTTCTTATCTTTTAAGGATATTGTAATAAATCAAATGGCCGTCAACACCGAATACTAGAAGGGGTAGTAGAGATATCGCGGTTAGCGGGGCGTGAATATATATATATATATATATATAGTTTAAAGATGTACAGTGTGTTAAGAGAGGCGGGCCCTATAAAGGAGGGACAGTGTAAGTGGAAGGGTGTTGCTGGGGGATGTGGATGTAAAAGCGTGTCTTGTTTCTTGATGAAGTACGTATATTGGAAACACTTGTATTATGAATTATACATAGAACTATTACTCAGTTAAAATCCCCGTGACCTGCACAATAATATTAATATTAAATAGTGTTATATATATATTTTAGATTATATTATAGACATATGTTTTGTTTAGTATAATTCAAAACAGAGCTAATATGCTTGTAGTTTAGTTATAATATTAACCCATATAATATATCATAAATATTTTATTTTTGTTGCTATGGTGGATTAAATAATTATAATGTTAGGTGTTGTAATGTTATTTAAATATTTATGCCATATTTTTATCAATTTATTTATTTAAAAAAAAAGAAAAAAAAAAGCTACTTTATTATTTTATATGTATAGACTTTAAAATTAACCATAAATATTCATTAAATATTATCAGCAGGTGGTTGTGGAATACTTTATATTGATTTAGTGTCTCTATGGATTAGTGCTGCTTGTATAACTAATAAGTTTCTACTATAATACTATAAACTACTCAATTATTAAATATGTTACATAATCTATAATAATATTACGTTGAAAGAATTTTTCTTTTTTTTTCTTTTAATTAATTAATTTATTTATTTATTTTGCAATTTATTGTATACAAGGTAAAATAAACTCACTATAATTTAAGGTAAGTTCTTCTCACTGTAATTTATTTATTTATTTATTTAATTTATTTGCTTTAATTATACAAAGATTGTAGGAAGAAGTTGTTGCATGCTTATATTATAATTAATTACAATAAGTTGTTTTTAATAAAATATAACTAAATAATATGCATTATATTATATTATAAGATTATTAAGTATTAATTAATATTTAGAAGATAAATAAGTAAATTCAACTACTTAAAGTAAACAAAACAATATTTTAAACTTGATTAAATAATGAAATAATAAAATAAAATAAGTAAATAAATAATTGAATTAATGAATAAGTAGAAAAGAATTGGCAGTTTGGTTTTTTTATTATTACATCATCCTAACAAATATAATTATAATACAATATTAAATCACTATGCCCCATACAGAACAAGATACGCCAAACAATCACACAATGCCTATGTTTCTAACATGACGCTACATACTGACTGACCTATAGATCCCATTTGTACACGATTAACACAACAACATTACAAACTATTCTACACAGCAAACTAGGAACACACACGAACTCACAAGTCACAAACCTGTCCTCCCTAATCATTTCTGGGAACAGCGCCTGGTCTAGCGGTTACGTCGCCCCGGCCAAAAAAACAAATTGCCGCCCCTTAAGAAATTATATATATATATATATTTTTAAGCAAGACTATGCATATTCAAACACCAGCTGATTTAGCATCTGTTCAGAGCATCGTTTTTTTTACAAATTCTGCGTTAATTTTTCAATAACAGTCTAAATATTTTTTAGCTTTTAGACATAAAAATATAAATACGCTACGCACTGTAAATTTTTAGCGAAAGAAAAAAAATCGATATGTGAAATTTTCTATTAATTATTGAGTATTTAACACAGCAATATTTTTCTCTCACTTATAGCCAAAATGTAAGCCCTTAAATTTTGGCGCCCCGGACAAATTCCGGGTTCCCCGGCCCTAAAGCGGGCGCTACATGAGAATCCTCCCAGACATTTTTTGAAACGCCAGTGGCCAAGGGATCTTCAGTCAACAGGAAGAGAAGGAGTAACAAGATTAGAAAGAGTGGCATTGGCCACCTTCTTCAAGCTTTCAAGCCACATTTACTTATCTACGCTCACATTTACTGATTGTAACATCATTACAAAAAAAAAAACAGACTATGAACTTAAATTAACGAATAATTTATTCGTATATTGCAAGTTTCTTTGTATGGTAAATTTATCACAAAATTTTATATGATTAATATTGTCTATAGTGAGCAATATTTCAAATTGACCACAATAACATTAACATAAAGTATAATATCCAAATAAATATTTCAATAATGTTTCCTAATAGTTTTTAGAATTGGACATCTCTCACTGGAATTTGCAAAAGTTTGAATTGACAAATATTCTTTGGAATTTTTATGAATATCTAGTTATAATGATGTTGTATTTAATGGATATTAAAGAAAAGAAAAATATGGTGGGTGAAGTGCTCGAGTAAAGTGTGATGAAGTAGAATGGTGTAGCGTTGGCTAATGTTAGTCGTTTTAAGAAGTTATATGGCTACTTTGTACTCTTACTTGTTCTAATGGTACATGTAATTAGTGTTGGTACCTTGATGAGCCTTTTGAAAGTTGATGTTGATATTTGTTAATTCATTAATGTTGATGAATTGTGACGACTCTAATTGGGAGATTTGTTTTGAATTTGAAACTTATTCACCAATTCATTGTAATGGGCATGGCAGTGGAGGTAATGCATAGTTGACATGCGCTGTAGCGTCTAACTTTAATATGGGAATTTAGTGATGATTAGTTCCATGACAATCTTCAAAAGTGAATATAAATTTAATAAATCATCAAAATTTTGAATAAAGCCTCTAGAATCATTCTAAAATAGATTTCTTGGAAAAATTATTAATAAAGAAATTCATTGAAGTTTTTTAAGATACCTATAAGAAAATTAAAAGTAATAATTAATTAAAAATAATTGAAAAAAATCGTTCGGTAAAGTGGCAGTACTCTACAAGCATTTTCTTTTGAATGGGAGTTTTGGCGTCAGTTACTGTAAATTGTCTATAAATATTCTTATTATCCTAAGAATGATATAATATTAAGAAATGCCACATTCGAAGAAAGCCTAATGTGACCCCTCCCACAGAAATCCCTCAAAAAGGAATGTTTCAAATAAAATTTATAGCACTTCATATTAGTAGTTGAATAGATTTCGATCCAATAGAGGGCATAAAAACAAAAAAAAAAAAACAATGAACCAACTACAAATTCCACAACTCACAAAAAATAACATTTTCTTATTTAAACGTATGAAATAAAAGCGATATGTTTATGATCTATGCAGCTAGCACACCAAGTTTGAAGAAAATTCTAACAGTTGCATCAGTATATTTGATTTGTTACTTTTAAATTTTAATCTAATTAAATAATTCATTTATGGTTTTTAACTATATAACATCAATATTTAGTTATGAAATATCTGCCACGACTATAATGGATGTGAGAAGGAGAGAGAAGTAGAAAGAATGGATTTTTAGAGAAATAAGCTTGATAATATGATGAACACTGTATAATGAATGGAACACACAAACTGACAGGAAACTTTACAGTAAAATAGAATTTAGGTAGCGAGAAAAATATAAAGAGACAGACTGGCTGACTGATGAGAAGGTAGTAGAAGGTTGCTGACTGGTTGTTAACTGGTCGTAAACTGTCCTAAACTGTATTGCTATCGCTCTACTTATATGAATTGAACTTTCCCTTCCTAGTTGGGGATTGATTCATTGATTCGGATCCTATGAATCTATAATGATTCGGATCCCATTACAAAGACAGACGGCTTTCCATTGCGCAATCATTATCATTAAGTTATAAAATATGTTTATTAACCGCCGTTGTCTTTGATATCTGAACAATATTTAGACTCGGAATCTCTCTATAATACACAAATATGGAGTTACACTAGCAATTATGCTTTATGAGCTACCAAAACCACGACTTGTTTTAGCCCTGCTTGTATTGCACATTTATTTATTACTCGTACAAGCTTTTGACTGTCCATTCACTTTGCATTGCTTTTCTTTAAAATTTATCTATTCAGTTAATTCCTGAAATAATTTATCGCTCCCCACTAATAAAAAATGACTTGATAAAACACTGAGCATACTTAACAACATTATTAAAATTTAGAATAAATTATTCCTCAAAACATGTTATTTATTATACACTATTTTCTAATGTCTAATCATAATTTATAATGATTCCATTTTGTCATGAAACACACGCACAGTAACATAACCTTAAAAACTTCCCACAAATATACAACCAGCAAGTGTGAGTGTAACAGAAACATTACGTTGAAGTGAACTAACTACACAAACTTTGTGATGAAAATCCGAAACCGGTCAGGAACAATAAACGAGATATGCATGCTACGACTAATAAAATATCAGACATTGAATTTATTTCTATAATTTTTATTTTTTAAAGGCCAAAATCAATTACTTTCAACATATTAAACGTAGGGACTTAATAATTATTAAAACTTGCAATTTAAAGTTACTTATTTAGTAGTGAATATATTAGCTGAGCGCCTACATTTCTGATCAACCTACGTTATCAAAACATGTTTTTAGTACCCGTACGTAGGCACTCCACTCTACTTCCTACATAATAGAAATTCACCTGAAAGCTATCAATCTATTTGGACACGCCTTTGAAATTCACTGTCACACCCGTTCCACACTTAATCTATAATATATATAATGTAATATTTTAAGTCAACAAGATATTCGTGAACATTTTTTTATGAATAGTTAAAGGTGACTTTAATTTATTGGATTCTATTGTTTATTTATTTATAAAGATTTACTTGATCATTTGATTAATGGATTGAATAAAATTATATGTTAAGAAGGTTGTGCAGCAAGGTACTAACTACTATATCATTTCAATTGGCCTAGTATATGCGGTTATTGCTTGCATTGAGAAGAATGGTAGCAAATTATAAAGTAGTTACTGAAATAGTTAATAGTTCTTTTTTGTGATAATTTTCAGAAATAATGGCAATAATTTATATTTAAGATAGTAGCAAAGAACTTGGTGGGGAAGGGAAGTGGCGATCGTTAAAGTTGAAATATTTTCTTTGAGAGAAAATGATAAAAACATTAAGTTAAATGGGGGAATGATAAAATAAAATTTATTGGTAATTAAATTAATGTTGATAAAATATTTTTCCTATCGTCATGAGAAAATGTGTTAAAGAAACAAATTCAATAGAAATTATATACTTCTTATAAAAGATGCATTATATATTAAAAATTGGCATTATTCCGCGTGCTAAAAGATTTAATGGGTAATTTACTTGAATGAAAGACTGTTTTATATATATATATTTTGTGGTCCCGAGCCAGCCCTTGCCGTCACTAAGAGGTTTTTTGATAGTCAGATCAGACTTTGGGAGACGAGGGTTTTGGAGAAATGCTGGAATGACACGCAGGAGTGCCTCCAGGCTAAAAAATTCATCAAAGGAATCAAGCAGAGGGTTTCAGATTACCTCCTGCTCCTTGGTAGGACAGTGCTGAGGACCTCGGAGAGTGTAGTCACTGCTCATGAGTGTCTAGTTACTTGCATAATATAGGGAGAACGTCTAGTCCCATATGTAAGAACTGTGATGATGGAATTAGGGAAACGTGTATCACTACTTATGTTAGTGCCCCCGTTTGGCTGGTACTAGGTTTCGTGTATTTGGGAGGGCACCACTTTCGTAGAATTGCCTGGGTGAGTTGGAATTGAAGGATGTCTTGGGATATTGCGTAGACTACCGGGGGAGATGAATTGGGGGGAAACGGGGGGATAAAAGCCATACAGGCTTAGGCACCCAGTTTCAATAATAATCATATTATATATATTTTTTAAACAATTATTGTAATTTTTGTTTTATTTGTTATTACATCTTTTGCTTTGTCATAACAATCCGCTAATTTGAGAGAGACGTTCGGTTGATAAACTTATCAATTCGTTCGCAGCAATTATTCATATGTGCGAATGTCTGCGACTGCAGACACATTTTTACTAACCTAGTGAATAGTGTTCCCACTTATTCATTTATATTCTTGACTCAATAAGGAAATTTGTTTGTGTGTTTCACGTTTCCAAATAGGACAATTAGTTGCAGAGATCAAAAAATTGTTAACCGTAGGAGTGATTTTACAGAATTGGGTTCTGGGCTACCAATTATGTCCAAATTTAAACTTTCTCTACAAGCTTAATTAGTTGGGCTCCGAGTTACTAGTCTAAGTATACATCTGGCTACTTCTAAACTTTTTTTATGGCATCCCCAACTAAACGTTGTAAACATTGCAATCTTGATGCATATTTGTCAATTAAATTTGTATTAATTGTTGTAAGGGAATGTCGTTAGTATGTTTCACACCAATTTTTTTTTTTATATTCGAATAAAGTACGTATTGGCTGGTGAAATGTATTTGGTGTGTTGAGTTGTTGTGTGTTTGTAGCAGTAGTCGGTGTAGCACGAGCGGTTTAGTAAAAGGGGCTTGTGTTTGTATATGTTTAAGAGAGAAGTATTAGCAATAATCAAGAAAGCACCACTGTTTTGAAATAAATATATTATTCTTTAAAAGAATTTAATCATTACAATATCACAATAATATCTTATAAGTATGTGGGAATAAACTCTTATGTTATTACTTAAACTGCCACTGATTCTAAAAGAGCGAAAAACAAGTGTTCTGGCTTGAGTGTCTGTCCTAGACTGTATTGAAAGAATGTCTTCTCTTCATAGTTCAAATCCTTTCAAATAATGCTGGTATGTTTGGAGGGAGTTTTATTGTTTTACCCTAACTGTTTCTTGCCCTTTTCACTCTTGGTTTGCATTGACCTAGATTGTAGTATACCTGGCTCTATCCCCATCACTAAAATACATTATTTGAACTAGCTAATTTTCACAAAACTATTTTTTTTTTTCATTTCGTTCTTTCACTACACTGGTAAAGATGACGTACATCTTATACTTTGTTGTGCATGACATAAGAATAGTTTAAACATTCAAAATATTAGGATACATTCAACTCATCCTTGATTTATTATAAACTAAGTTTCGCTTAATCTGCAGCTACTTGAAGAAGTCAATTGGAGAATGTACGAAACTTCAGTAATCTACAATCAAAGGATTGTTTAATCACTTAAGATATGAAAGAAATAATTATATTAAATGAAAATGAAATCTATTTATTATTTTATTATCAATATCTAAATGACTGGTGGTCAATATCTAGTCAGAATGCATTACAATAAATGTCCGGATCAATTTAAAGAAAATTAAAGGGGGGGAAAAAAATGCCAGTTTTTAAGTTTGATTGATTGAGTTAAACTTGTTGCTTATGTTCATCGTTTAACTTTATTATTTGATAAACAAAAGGGGTAGAAGAGAGCCTAAAGAAGGAAAACAGATAATACATAATTTAATGAAACTACAAGTGGTATATCCTAAATTTTCTAGATTTTAATTTACGCTTTGGTATTTGATTGCGGCGCATAAAAGCAAAAAGGGTAATTGGATCTCTCAGCAATTTATTACCTCCCCTCCTTTTTTTTACTTCGTTTGTAAAGCAACTCTTACCCCCTTTGTTGATACAGTTTTAGTGAAGTAGGGGTTAGGGGTAGGAGTATAACCCCAATATTGCTGGAGAATTTATCCTCTATGTCCCCCCCCTTCTCTTTGCAAAATGTACGCTTCCTAAATATCTCTCACTCACCCTTTTTTCTCCATCTCTTTGGTCCATTAGATGGATGATGGGGAGGATTTCGGGTGGAGTGAATATCTACCGAGAGAAATAGTAGCGTTATGATCGCTCATACTACTACGTACTTGGTTTATAGGATAAGCAAAGGGAAGAAGATAGGGGTTTGTAGAAGACGGGTGTCTGTCGTAATTTGAGGGAAATTAAACGAGTTATGTTGTCCATTACTCCTCGACGGTTCTAGGTTGTTAGACTGCTACAAAATGAGGCAACGTTATTACAGCTTGTCATTACTTGTTCTACCGTATTTGCCTTGAGTGTGAAGAGAGAGAGAATACAAATTCTAATTCTCTTCTCTTCAAATATACATATATCTTTACTTCTAAGTTATTCTCTTTCTGGTTTATAATCAACAAAACTATTTAACTTGGTTTATAGTATTATAAGTTCAACTAATTTTGTTTTAAATTATCATATGAGGTATTTTGTTTATAATTATTTCATTATTAGTTTCAGTTTTTTTTTTAGAAATTCATGATCAAGACAAGAATTTTTCATTTAATGCAGTGATTTTTCAAATTCATTAGTTTGGCTCATCAGTAGGTTGGCTCAACCCGTATTTCTGCAAAGCGTACATTAGTAGAAGCAATTCATCAGAATGCATAAGAAAATGCCTCAAATAATTTGACCCCAAAACCTAATGTGGTGGACTTATTGTGTGCAATTAGTAATGGAAACCAACTATAAAGAAAATGAAGTCATTTTTGAGAAAATCGCAAAAAAGTGAAAAAAAAAAAAACATTCTATATTATCTTTGTTATGGAACTTGTTTGGATATCCTGTAATTTTTCACTTTTTAATTACCCTGTCCTTTATAACATAATATGTACAGAGACAATTTGCTGGTAAATTTTTAGGACTCGTTCGAGAGACGTGAAAACTTAAATTTTATACTCAATGTTATACTATTGCAATATGCAATTTATTTTTATAATTTCTTCTAGCAGTAATGGGACTCTTTAAGATTTAAAACAAGCAACAGCATCTAAGAATTAATTGGCAGTTTCAAAAAACTCAGCTCTCTGTCAAGAAACACTTCCTCTCATACCTAAATAACGAACATAAATTGCACTATATTGATTGAGGGGAATGGGAAGATTCCCTTCTTGTATGTATTTATCCAGAGAAAGAAGGATGGGAACATTGGGCTATACGCTATAACGGAAGACAGCACACACCTACTAACCTAAACCATCCTAAACAGAAGAATGGTTTAATAACTAAGTTGATGAAAACATGCTACAGTATTGCCAAGTCAACTGAGTCGCACGAGGAAGAAAATCATCTTCGGCAAGCTCTTAAACAAAATGGCTACGAAGATTGGTAAATAACTACCTTCTTCAATAGAGCCAAACATCCTCGTCGTGTGAGGAAACCTGAGGAAATAAAGGAAAGAGGAGAGAAACGAGAGCTATCCATCCTCCCATATGTGCAAGGAGTGTCGGACAAGATTACTAAAGTCCTCGTAAAGCACAATATAACAACCACACTTGGGACGGACAGAAAAATATCTCAACTACTAACAGGTTTCAAAGACAGGTTTCCACTGCGAAATAGTGGGATCTATGTGCTACCGTGCAGCTGCGGAGAAGACGAAAAGATTTAATCAAAACACGTCTCATATCAGGCATAACATAGCGGAGAAGTCTGCCCTCGCAGATCATTCATCCACATCTAGGCATATCATGAATTTTGAAGTCAATTCATTGAATTTTGAAAACAATTATTAAGAGTGGCAGTGAAAATTGTGAAAGTGGAAGGCTGTTTAAATAGAGACGATGGACTGCGTTTTAACAGAACATGGCTGCTCCTGTTCAGGGAAAGATGTGAAAAAGCAGGGGAAAAACGTTTAATAGTTTTCCGGAGCAGGGCAGGTTTGCTGGAGGGCTTAGGACTCATGGTTGGGAGACTTAGAACTCGTCACCCGCCAGCCAACCGTGGGTAAGGAATAGAAAAATTAAGCCCCGCCCACCACCTACAGTCAAGTTGGCGAAGAAAGTAGCCCCGCCCCTTCGCTACCCAGGTTTATTGCTCCATTAGCTTTTAAGATGTAATAACGACCCTGAAGAGGTTAATTGCAATATGGACGGGACGAAACGTCGAAGTCTCAACCCGGATAATCAAGTGTTTTTTCAAGAAACTATTTTCCAAGTCAAGGAGTCAAGGAATCGTTAGGACAAGCGAACATTCTAACTAGCTACACCACTTACCTAAGCTACCATCTACGACAAGCTCGTCCAAGCTCGTCCACGAAATTCTCTCTTATTAAGGTACACATTTCATATCATACTCTGTAATGCCACTCAATGTTTTCATCATAGTGCTCACCACAGTTATGCCCACAGTGGATATTGCACTATTCTTTGTTCTGAGAATTCAGGGTTCGATTTCCATGATGACCGGAACGATGGTAGCCAAGCATCGTGAAAAAAAAAAAAACGTGGAGAGTTACTGTTTGTAGCAGGGCAATGAGAGGGGCGGATCGGCTGGCCATGGAGGGATCATCATTACCATTTTGTGGACGCTGAACCAGCCCTGGCCGTTACAAGACGTTTTCGCGATAAACAGATTAGACTTTGGGAGACGAGAGCTTTGGAGAAACGCTGGGGGGACACGCAGGGGTGTCTCCAAGCTAAAGGATTATAAAGTCAAGCAAGCAGGGAATTTCGGAGTATCTCCTGTCTCTTAGTAGGACGGGTTTGAGAACCTTGGTAGGGATAGTGTTTAACATAGGGAGGATGCGGAGTCCCATTTGTCAGAACTGTGATGACGGAGTTTAGGGAAACGGTGTATCTCTACTTATGTCAGTGTCCCCGTTTCGCTGGAACTAGGTTTCGTATATTTGGGAGGATACCACTCCCGCAGGATTGCCTGGGTGAGTTGGAGTTTAGGGATATCTTGGGATATTGTAGATTAACCGGCAAGTTAACGGGGGAGATTAATTAAGGGGTTACGGGGGGTATCGGGGGGATAAGAGCCACATAGGCTTGGGTCCCGCGCCATTAGGCACCCGAATATTATAATAATAATATAATACTGTTTGTAGCGAAACTGTTAACGAAGGCCGTAACAAACGCAGTGAGGATTGTTAAGCACTGCCCCTTCCAATTAAGATCCAGATCTGGCAAGCCTTGATTCTTCACGGAGTGTTGTGCCTAGAGATTTTTATTCTTTCTTCTAAGGACCTTCATTCTTTCTTTCACAATTTTTCATTCACTTTCTAAACATAGCTGCTATATCAGGTTGTACAAAGTTTTAGAAATAGTAAAAGTTAGTGCGTTGTAGATAAAGAAGAAGCACAAATATATAAAAGTAGTTAAAAAAATGTCAATAAATTGAAATGATAATCATAAAAATAAAAAATTTCAAAGTAAAGCAAAAGGACAATATTAATGATAATAAAGAACAATATCAAAGCAATATATATATACATATATATATACAAAAGGCAAATAGAAATAAGAAAGGAAATAAGGGTGGAAGATGGAATGGAATTACTTTGTTTAATTAGAGCAAAGAGTTTCTTTCAAAGGAAATAGTCGACAGGTATCTTCTTTTATTTTATTCGTAGTAGGTGGGGGAAAATTTCAAATAACAATACAAAAGAGATACAGTCAGTAGTCATTATAGTGCCCAAGGTTCGTTACATTGTTAATTTATTTTAATAAATTACTTCTGATTGGAAGATTTTTTTTTTTTAACAAATAAAATTTATTTTTTATTTTTTTCTTTATTATTATAATTTCAAGTATTATGTCATTTCCAAAATGAAAATTAATTATTCCAAAAAAAAAAAATAAAAAAATTCCAATGATTTATTTTTAAAAAATGTTTTAAAAAAATATACGAGGGTCACTCAATAAGTAACGAGATAAATCGCTGTAGCTCAGAAAGGGTTTGTTTAATCAATACAACAGTTTCAGTGCGTCAAGTTGGCATCCTTGTACTTAGTTTCTCATCAGCTGTTCAAGAGTGTTTGGTAAGCATAACCTCAAGTGTATTCAGTTAGCAATGGCGAGTCCGTTCGAGCATTGCATCACAGAAGAACAACGCTGAGTGATTAGATTGTTAGTTGCAGAGAGTATCAAGGTAGGGAAATCCACGAAAGAATGTTGAAAAAGTAAGGGAATAATTGTTTGAACCGTTTGAACGTTTAAAAATGGGAGGAAGAATTTAAAAGTGACGTGTGCCTATGGGAGCAACGAAGTGGACGACCGGTTGAAGCTGCTACATTCTCCCTCGAATCTCTTATTAACGCGTTAATTCAGGACAACAAGTGTATTAATGTTGAACAGATATCTGAAGAAGTACACGCGAGTGTTGGAACTGTCCATAATATATTCAGAATAAGTGGATTTTTGGCTAAATGCGTGATTTTACTTCATGACAAGCGCGCCCACAGACGGCACAATTAACTGGACTAACATTTCAAAAAGTGGGGTGGGAGATCCTTCCACATCCCCCCTACAGCCCCAACCTCACCCCATCGGACTTCCATTTGTTTGGACACCTTAAAAAGGTTCTACGTGAGGAAACATTTTCCATCCAATGAAGACAATAAAATTCAGGAGCAAAAGTGGCTTCGGATCAACCCAAAGAATTTTATGCCAGAGGCATACACAAATTAGAAGAACGATGGGACATGTATGTAAATGTTGCTAGGGACTATGTTGAAAAGTAGTCAAATTTTGTTTCGATTAAATAAATCGTTTTTGAGCTACAGATCTCTATCTTCCCTTTCATAGTTGTGGAGAGGAAGTGGCTACAAAACCACTTCTACTGCAGTCTAATTCTAATGGACTCCTTACGTGTTAGTGTTTGTAATTAATGTAGACATGTAAAAATAATATGGCAAGTAATAAAAATTTGTATAAAGATCAGTTTTGCCTTGCTCATTGGTGGAAGGTGAGGCCTAACATTCTCAGCCAAAAAGTATCCCTTTCCGATATATTTGTCTAAAATTTTATTATCTGGAAAGGTGTCAGGGTGAATGGAAGGGATTAGCACGTTGAACTCGTATGCGGACGCCCCGAATTCGAATCCAGACCGTGTTGGCCTTAGATTTACTATTCTTAGAAGCCACTACAGCCCACTTCCCGGTGATGGGCAGTGTTGTCTGTTATCAAAGAATACTGCTTGCAGACCGGGACTGAGAATACTCCGGGAACACAATTGATCTTTCAGGTGGCAATGTTCTTTACCTTTAGCTCACTCCATGAAGGGCCAAGTCTTGCCAGGGCGGATGTTTCTTTAGGGAAATTGTTGTAAGCACGCCGCTGTTCCCACCGTTTGGTTTTAATCTTGGATTGCTGTAACTCCCCATCTTTCTCACGATACTAGGGAAACACGTTTGTGCTCTCGTGAGAATTAATCCTAAATCCTTGGGCCAAAGGCCTATGTGCTAATAATACTAGACTAACGCCAATGTAATGGCTTCAGTTCTTCTAATGCTTCACGAAACTTGTAATCTTCAAATTATAGGTAATGGAGTCGATAAGTCATTGAAGTCAATTTGGAGATTGAGCTTCCTGTGGCATTTTGTTTACACACACACACACACACACACACACACACACAGGCCACAGTTCTTTTGCTACCAAGCTTCGTTATTATTTCAACTCACGATGCTGGGTCAACACCATATATGCTCTTGCGGGGATCGAACAGGTAAATTTTCGCCCAATGATGTGTACTGTTCCGCTTAAAATGTATAAAGTTTAAACAAGAAACTTATCAATTCAACCCGGAGTGGCTCTTCCTTGTATGCAGCTATGTTTCCAATTCTTCTCTAGATGATAGCATCGCAGTGCGTCATTGGGGAGGTGTATTGAAGTTTCTCCCATCACTCCACAGAATCTGCAAGTGCTGTGCTATTAATACTGCACACAAGAAAGTTAAGTCTAAATTAGTCCCTCACCCCAAATGAAGGAACCCGTTGGTCTTTAGGTGCTTGGGCATTATAGCTGTTGATTTTTTTGAAGGCATAGTTTTACCTGAATTTATCTACATGGTTTGCATTAACTGTGTTTTTCAACTGCCAGTAAAACTTATGGCAATTTAAAGTCAGCAATCCAAGTATTAAAGAAATCGTTTTAGCCATTTTCAAGGAAACCGTAAATATTGGGAAAAATCTTAAATGGGTGAATTTTGACCGAAAAGCCAATTCGATTAATTGCATCAAATTTGAGCTTTCTGCAACTTTTTTCGATTTTGTTCATACACATACTCACAGATTTCTGCAAAATAACTACTTTTTGGTTTCCACTCCAGCAAAGAAAAGCAAATATCATAATGAGATGCAGAGTATTTTTTTCTGGTTAATCTGTTTTCACTGATGACACGAGTTGAATAACATGGTATCCCCTAATCACTATTTTCTATGAACGAGGCAAGCTCCTTTTATATATGATGTTCCTTTATAAACAATATGCGATAATTAATGGATATATGATCGTGCTATCTAAGTGTTTTCCCAAGATCTAATAGGATCCGAAGAGAGGGATCCAAAGCAGAGAGAGAGAGAGAGAGAGAGAGAAAGAGAGACAGTCTCACTCACTAGTTTAGGCCAGACTAGAGTGGGAGAAACTGTTTAAATACAGCTGTGTCAGCCATAGGAAAAATTCTACCGACAGTCTTGCAGTAGAGTTCATACATCAGTCACAACACGTCATCAACCTTTCTCTTTACCTTTCACTACTATTTTATTAATTTTAGTGTAAAGTCCAGTCAGTTTGTGCTAGTTTTCTATTATATAGTGTTCACCAAACTTATAGTTTATTCATCTATAAAACATATTTTCTCTCCTTCTGGAACTCATTATATTAGTTAATAGTAAATAAGTGGCAGAAAAGAATTGTATTGAACAGGCATTTTCGCTGGGTGCTTAAAATTATCTTTAATATGATTATGAATTTTTTCACTGTAGGCCAACGAATTTACATTACAGCTACCATTAATCATAGAAATAGTAGCTTATAATAAAATGAAGAATTCTTTTTGTGTTGTAATGTAGGTATACTTAAAAATGTTAACCTACTAAGTGCACGGCTGCAAAACGTATATTATTATTATTCCATAATTATCTTCTTGGATAGATATAACTCACAATCAATTGTTTTTTTTTATAAATAACTTGTTCTTATATTGTTCTACTTTATAATAATAAGGTAAGTAGATAAAAAATATAAAGAAGAATAAAACTAAACTTGATTATACAGATAAGATTTAAGTTATATTGTTTGAACATATATTCTTAACTCTTACCTCCCTTAACTATGTTCTCCTCCGAATACAGCACGATTATGATGAGGTGTGAAATTAGTATCTTATTTTATGTTGGCACTACTATAATATTTAGTTAATCCAATTAGGCCTGGATAATCACAGGTAACCTGAAATGGTATTTTCTTTTTATAAACAAACATGCAGGTAGAAGAAACGTAGAGTTTAAAAAAAATAAATAAATAAAATAAAAATGAACTCGTAATTCCTTAGACTCACCGTTCTATACTTGGTGTTTATATTTACAGAAGGGAGTTCTCGTTGTAGTTACTTTGTATTAGTCACTTCTTCAAGAGTTTTGTATTATTTTTTAGGGTATATATTCTTTCTTTCAATTTTTTTAAGATGACAGTAAATTAAAAAAAAACAAGTTTATTAATTTATTTATTTATTGCCTGTCTAATATTTATTTACTAAGAATATAAAAGGACACTTTTAGATATTTGAGATCAAGTAAGGGGAGACTATTGAATGAGATCTGTAATAATCACTTACTTTCGCATTAAATATTATTATTTTTCCACAGCCATTTCACTTTTTTGACCAATATATATAATTTCATTTTGAAAATTGTAAACCATTTTCCTTCTAATTTATCTTAATCCTTTTGTTTCACATTTTAATTAATAAAACTTATTTATAAATTTTTAAATTGTTCAGAACATGATGATGAGTAATAAATTGGTTCTAAATAATAAAAAATTAGATGGAAATTCGTTAAAATTGTTCTTAATGATGTTAGATTGGTTCAAAAAAGGTTTTAAAAGATGGTACAAAATGTTCATGATTAGGTAAAAGGTGTCAATAAATTGGTAAAAAAAAAAAAATTAATTGGACTTAATTGTTAAAATGTTCAAAATGTGGTCATTAATTGTCCTAATATCATCATCCTAACCCAGGCAGGTAGAGAACTGCTTACATTATATCCACAAGAGCTTGCCATTGATAACGTTGAACCAATCATCCATATAACATTTGAAACTTAAGGCCACTTTAAGGCAATGTCGCCTTACCCCCAGTACAAAATATTCGTTACTTACGACTATACTTGGACCGATGCCTCATTTGGAATCCATATACCAAACTCAAACGACAGGCACTATTTCAACGTTACAAAATGCTGTTGCGATTACTTGACAAACGATCTAACCTAACACTTACTAACAAACTTCTAATCTACGAAGTCATACTTAAACCTATTTGGCCTTACAGCGCAAAACTGTGCGGTTCAACCAAACGATCTAATTATAATCGTATCCAAAGCACTCCAATCCAAAATCCTCCGCAAAATCGTTTCAGCTCTATTCTTTGTCTCCAATCCTACAATCCTTACAGATCTAAAATATACCATACGATCCGTCAAGAAATCCATATTCCGTTACAACAAGTTTCACAACAGTTTATCCTCTCATGTCAATCCTTTTGTCCGTGAACTTGCATCCCTAACTAATCCTATAAATTCAACAAGAAGACTAAAACATCAGTGACCTCGTGATCTATTTACTGAATAACTCGGAGTTTCACTACTGAGTGACTTCTTCGCTCCCGTTTCTATTAATTGCCCAAAATTAACAAATTGACTTATGTTAAGCTTATAACAGGTGTAAATATCAATAAATAAATTTAAAAAATTATTTGAGAGTAGATTAAATTTAACGGAAAAATGCTTCTACAAGTTTAAAATGAGATAATAGATTGATTAAAAAAAAAGGGTTACTTTTATGAAAGATGGAACAAAATTTTCAACATGACTTAATAAAAGCCAATAACTCCGTCCAAAAAAGAGAATTTAGTGGATTTAATTGATGTTTCAACTGTAAAAAATTAAATAATGAAAGTTCAAATTAATTGGTTCAAATTAGGTTCAATGGAACATAATAGTTGTTCCTAATGTAATAAATTGGTTCAGATTAGGTAAAATTTGATAAAAATGGTTAAAAATGTTGCAAATGTGGTTATACATTGTTTAGAAAAAAAGTTATAACAATTCAGCTGAGCAGGCTAAGGTGTAGTAGTTATATTATGTTTAGAGTAGGGGTGAGATGGGATCATAGTTAAAGAAAAAAAGCACACTTAGAAGGTTTGTTTAAACATCGTTAATTGATTAAATAAAGATTGGTCTTGATAAAGATCCTCTTGAGTTCTTCCCAAGGTTGAAACGTTCTCTTGAGGGAGAGAGTGAATTCAGCATATTACTTAGTTCTTCCCAAGTATATAGGATTGCTAGCGCACCATGGCCGGCTGTCCTTGTCGAACTTGCATGAGGCTATCTTGTGCGACTCCTTATATATGTTTCTAGAGCGCTGGAGGGGCGTATTCGGTACTCATCGGTAGCGGTCGGCTTTGCTCGGCTGGTGTATAGGTTTCTACATAGCTGGAGGGCGTATTCGGACCTCATCGGTAGCGATCGGCTTTGCTCGGCTAGTGTGTTGGGTTGTTACGAAGGTTAATTAGATTCAAAGGTGGATCAAAATACCCAAGATTAAGGAAAATGACAATAAATTGAACCTATTATGGTTCAAAATAAGTTAAAAATAAATTGGTTCAAAAGAGAATAATTAGACGAAGTGTTCAAAATAAAATAATGAGTTTGTACAAAAAATGGTATCATTAAAAATCCGACTATGTGAAATTGCTATAAGGAAAAGACTTGACTAAAAGGGAAGAGTGCACCATCACATTTTTAAAGTCTAAATCGGTATTATCTTCAAAATAACTCTAGCATGTGAAACAAAGACATTCATTATGTACAATATAAATTTAAAACAAAATAAAACTTAATTGTAAAAAAAAAAAAAATATTGAGTGTTTAAATCCATATATATTCATAAAATATTTATTGAATAAACATTTTTTTGAAATTTTTCAAGCCCTCATATATATATATGAATATATACATAATATTTTTATCTATCCAATATATTCAAAGTTTGTTTTTTATATTTTTCTCCTAAAAAAAGAAAATAAATAATTAAATTAGAAACCTGTTTTTGCTTCGACAATCAGTTGCTTAGTTTGCAGATGTTTTAGTTTATTGTAATATTATTGTATTGGTTAAAAGTTTGCCCGTTTCAGCGGAATCAAAATTAATTTTAAAACCCATTACCCTGGTATAATAATTTATAATAACCCCTATTATTCAAGGTTTAATTTTAATCGTTCTTTATTCAATTTTTAGACAATACTCCTAAATTTAAATTTATTCCTAGTTTATATTTTGATTTATAAAATTTTAATTAATTTTAGGAGTCCTAAAAAAAAAAAGAACACTAAAGAATAATTAATTTTTTTTAACGACTTGCTTTATTTAAAATAGATAATTAAATACAATATACAAAGAATAGATGCATTCTTAATTACAACTTTTTTATACATATGAAACGAACTCAAAAAAATATAATGCTCCCACTCAAAAAACAACACATGATTTAAATCACATGTCAACTAAGTTACTGCAGGGTATCTCAACACCACCGTCCTTTCAAGCACGAATATACACTTATCCAAATGCTTGGGAAAGTTGATTTTCCTGCCTAATCTAGTTACTGTAGTTTCTCTTCTTTCATTTGTAGCGGAAATCTCTTTGGATACTTTTGCTGTCTTTCGTTTGCTGTCTTGGGGAGAGTTTTATGAAGTTCTTGGTGAACTTACTGGTAAAAATACTGGTTTAAAATCTATCAATGGACGGACACGTTTGAGTGCCTACGTTGGGTGTTTAGAGTAAAGAATTTGTTTTGTCTCTTCAAGACATGGCCTTCCTCATATGGGGGTTTGCAAATGCCCTATGAATGGAATCCCGGCGAACAAAAATAAGTAAGCATTTATCGAATGCTGAGTTTATAAAAAAAAAACTTTCTTCCTTCCATGATGGCTTTTCCCGCATTTATAGGTCTTCTAGTTTTTCCGCCCAGTTGCCTATAAACGATTCTGTATTCCCGGCTTTGACTCTTTTGCATAGCCAATGAACTGGCTTGGAATTATCAAAATTATTCTATAGATCAGCTCGGCAGATGATGTATCCATATCGGCGTATCGTGTAATCCTAGAAGTACCAGTGACAGAGCTAGAGAAACAGCAAATTTTTTATATCGAGTTTTCATCGGAATTACACGTTGTGAGGTCACCTCTGAGTCCAAAAAATAGCTTATAGAAAATGGCGTGTGTATATGATCAGTAAAGCTCAAAAACTAAAGAAATTCAATTTTCAATTGGGATATCACCATAAGATCCGACAGGAACGTACCTATCAAAATCCCTCAAATTGCAATTCCCCGAATTGTGAATGCGGTGAACGGGATACAATGCATCACATTCTCTTCCGGTGTCCTCTCCTCGACAAGGCAAGAATCCACATGGAATTCAAGGTGATAAGGAGGGGAGAGAATTGGCCGGGAGAGATTGTAAAGAGTTAATGAGAAGTGTACTGACAATTTTAAAGACTTTGTTGAGTTTGCTCGAGAAGTAGCGGTAATACGCCAGGACTAGACGGATATGTAGAGGTCCGCCTCCATATAGCAGGGTTGGAAACTTGCCTACTATTTATGCAAAGCTAAGTGACCATAGGCACCGGTTTTGGCGCTATGCGCTATGTACGGTGGCTAAGAGTGTGCTCTAATTTTGAATTTTGAATTGTCAAAATCACTCAACCGGAAGTACTACTTCATTAATTGATTGTTTTTCATTTTTTGCGGTTTTATAGAACACGGCTTTCAACAATTTTCCTTAAGCTTGATATATTAGCTATAAATACAAAGAGCTACTTTTAGAGAACAAAGAGCTACTCTTATTTTAAACATTTCTATGAAAAAATTTATTTAAGGTAACTATTATATTTTATATTATATCATTATGGGGTCTCGGGGGGAATTTACATTTGTTGGAGGAAGAGGAAGATCTGTCATGGATTTCTGTTGTGTTTCAACGGGTATGTTGAATTGGGTTGAAGAATTTAAAATAATTTCTGAAATTTACTCGGACCATATGCCGTTCCAATTATTATTAAATTTAAAAGATGTAAGTAAAAATAATTATATGCCCCTATTACCAAAACTTAAATAGACGTCAGTGGATGATCTTAACTACAAAAAAAAAGATAGAAAATATGAGAAATATAGAGATTGGTAATAATAGTCAAGAAGCAGTTAATTTATTTACAAGTAATATTCGGAAAGCTTCTTATTTAGGTGACTCCTCTTATTTCAGATGTAATACTAAATATACGTTTAAAGAGAGGTGGTTTGATTTTCAGTGTTTAAAGTTAAGAAACAAAACTTTTGCCTTGCTGAATCTATTTTAGAAAATCAAATAGTGAATTAATAAATGATCTTTATTCAGAGGCCAAAAGGAAATTATGGAGATTTATGTCAAAGCAAAAGGAAAGAATTCCAGTTGAGTATCATTGACAAATTCAAGAATGTTAATGATACGAAAGAATTTTGGGATTTGGTCAATGTTTTAAAAAATAAAAAAATATATAGATTCGCCGGAAATAAATAGTGAAGAATGGGTGGAAGATTTTAGAAACTTTTTAAATCCAGTGCTTATGATGTCGCCCTTTTTATGTGCGCCTCCTCTTAATGAAAATGAGACTCTTGATAGGCCCTTTGAATTAAAAGAATTGAAAGAAATGCTAGGTAAGTCCAAGAATAGCAAAGCCCCCAGGTTTTGATCGCATCCCCTATGAATTCTATAAAAATAGTCCGGAATGCTTTTTTAGAGAACTTATTAAATTTTTTTAATTTGATTTTTGAAAATGCAGATGTACCTAAAAGTTTTTGTAAATCTATAATCTTCCCGTTATATAAAAAAGGAGATCCGGGGAGTGTTAGTAATTACAGGGGGATATCCTTTATGGATTGCATTGCTAAGCTCTTTTCCGGTTTGCTTTTAATGAGGTTGGAAAATTGGAGTACAGAAAATAATATTTTATGTGAATCTCAAGGCGGGATTTCGTAGGGGTTATTCAACTGTAAATAACATTTTTAACTTGCTTAACATTATTAACTTGCAAACCCGCTTAAAACGTAAAAAAAATATATTGTTTTTTTATTGACTTCCGGGAAGCTTTTGATTCACCGGATAGGGGTGCCCTTTTTTATAAATTACACATGCTAGGTATTTCAAATAAGTTTATTAATGTAATCCAGGGATTATATAAAAATACTCAATCCGCGGTTTGGACAAATAATGGTGTTACCAGGACTTTTGAAACGAGTGTTGGGCTCATGCAGGGATGCCTGCTTTCTCCGGCCCTTTTTTTCTCTTTTTATTAATGATCTATCTGAATTTGTTGGAGGTGGAATTAGGGTTGGGGGGGGTAACCATCAACTGTCTGATGTATGCAGACGACATCGTCTTGCTTGCTCCTGAGCAAAAAGTGTTACACATGATGATAAACAGAATTGCAATTTTTTGTAATATGTGGAGCTTAACTGTAAACCTGGATAAGTCTAAAGTCATTGTGTTCCGCAAAGGCAGTAAATTGGCTGCTAATGAAAAGTTGAAGATGGATGGTAAGAGTTTAGAGGTGGCAAATTGTTATAAATATTTGGGCATGACGTTAACTCCTTTGTCCGGGCTAAAAAAAACATTTTATTGAAAAGCTAAATCAAGCTAAATTTGCTCTAAACATTACTTATAGCAGATTAATTAGTGGAAATGAGATACCTCTCTCCAAAAAGTTAGATGTATTCCGTTCTGCAGTTCGGGCGATTATGTGTTATGCGGCTCAGGTCTGCGGACATCAGAATTTTGGGGAGGTGGAAAAACTGAATTTATTCTTTTTTAAAAAATTATTTTCACTACCTTATAATTCTCCTAATTATATCATATATTTGGAAGCCAGTGTTTACCCTATATTCTTTTTATACACCAAGTCTTCACCTTAAATATATTAAAAAAGTTCTGTTATTGCCAGACCATAGATGGCCAAAAATACTGGCTAAAGAAATAATTAAACACAAATTGTATTGGCATAAAGAAAATTTGGATCTGTTTAATGGTTTAGGATTGCAGCTTGATTATGTAACTCTAGATGTTAATATTGTAATGACAAATTTAAAATTTAAATTTAGAAAGGAAATGGTAGGGAAGGTGCAATTGTCGAACCTACCATTCTTTGTATAAAGAGTTAGATATAGACTTAGGTGATAATCATTACTTGCATGACAGAAATAATCTGAAATTTATGAGTGCTATTTTCAAGTTGTGTGGCCAGTTAATTTATCTAAATTAAAATGTTGCGCGTAGTGAAGATCGAAGAAAATGCACTTTGTGCAATATGAATGTGATAGAGGATATTTGCCATTATCTAGAAGTCTGCCCAGTTCTATCCGAGTTTCGAATTAGATACCTTGGTAAGAAGAATTTATTGCCAAGGGAGGTAATTGATGCATTAAATGGTAAAGAATGGAAAAGTTTGGTTCTCTATCACCTCTCAGCATATAAATATAGATTATACCTTGTCCAGTAGTTTAATTATTGAGCTCGGTGAAACCATATTACTGCTATATATTATAAAGTTATTTTTGTTCTTGTTATATAAAGGAATATAGGAAAAAATAATTGTTATATAAAAAAAAAAAGGAAAATGTAGTGATAGTAATGATATCAATACGTTTGAGTTGGTTTGTATCTAATATCAATTTTTTTGTAAGAAAGCAACTCTAGGCGACGGTATATTGATACCAGCCTAAATATGCTTTACAGGTTATTTTCATTTCTTTCTCTGTAGTTGTTTTTATGTAAATAAAGCATTCTATTCTATTCTTCTAAATTCTATTCATTATGAGATTATGTTTTCTCTAAAGTGCTATTTCAATTTTTTATATAATTGTATCATTTAAATAATAATAACTAGAATTAAATATGTTGCCAATATTCAGAGTTTGAAAAAAAATCACTGGAAACGAATTGCGTTTCTAGTGAAAACAGTTTTTTTTCCATGTTTCTGAGATATTCTTCATAAAAATAAACCCGTCAGATTTCATTAAATTTTTCACTAGCTGCAAATATGGAGAACAATCACTTTTATTGGAAACTACTATAATGGAGTTGTTGAGGAGAGAAATTAGATTTGATTGAATGAACGAGATATGAAGACACTAATATAATGTAGCTATAAGTTTAGCTACATGCACTGGACTGCACTAACTGCACTGGACTTTATAATGAAATTGATAGAATAAAAGGTGGGAGTAGAGATATGACTCGATGCGATGTGTGGTTGAATCTGATAGATATCCTCTAGATAGATTCTCACTGGCTTATATACAGGTTCTCCCACTCTAAGTCAGAGAGTAGTCTCTGTTAACTAGAGAGAGCCTCTCTTCTCTCTGCTGGATGCCATTACACTACATTTAGAGAAATTAAATTTAAATAAGTTCTGAAGAAGGGAAACTTTACGCTTTCCACAAAAAAAAAGAAGTCATTTTATTAAGTTTGACTTAAAATTCAAGAAAAAATAAAGATTTAGTAAAAATTATAAGTTATATGAAAATTTGTCATTTATAATTTGGTAAACTGCAGTAATATAAAGTCGTGTGACCCAGATTTTTCATTTTATTTGTAGGCTTTTGTGGGTCGTGCATTTGGCACCCTTGGCGTAATACATGCTGAGATGTCCCTTGAATATATAAATAACAATATTAATTGACACCAACAACAAGAAGCTTCCTGAGTATTTCCTGGACAGAGGAGTGTTTATGGCATACAATTGTAATGACATAGCAATGTCAAAGCCTTCACAAAATATAACAAAAGGAAAGAATAATTTATAACTAGTGGCCCCACAGCCGGCTGCTGCCTTTTCAATACAAAAGTCAAAGACAACCACCGATAAAGCCCTGTCCATTAAACAGAAGCCACCTGGTCTTTGAAAGTCGCCGATGAGCGACCAAATCCGGCCACTGACCTGAATCACTCACTGGTCGCCGACCTAACCAAGGTCGCACAAGGTCGCACGCTACTAGAGATGTCTTAGTGTGAGAACTTACTTACACACTTGACAGTGTGTGAGTCAGACTAATATAAACTTCGCACCACTGGAAGAGGAGATCATTATATCAATCATGATCATTATATCATCATCATTATACCAGTAGCCATATCATTATATCAGTATCATTTTACAGCAGTTATACTTGAGTTCCGAGCTCGTCTCTATACAAGGTTTTACTTATAATTATTTTCATAGTTATGCATATTAGTTTGTTTATTATAATCATTTTAAATTATTTGTTATTTAACTCTTAAAATTATTTATTTACTTTTATCCAATCTTATTAATAATTGTAGTTACCATTAGGCTCATTCAAATTATTATTAAAATATATTCTATTTTTATAAATTCAGTGTTAGTAATTCAAGCAATAACTCTCTAAACTAACTTCCCCCTAATAAATCCCTCTTCAAGACATCTAACTTCATACCTCAGACATCACGACAATTGATTCCACTACACAATCTATATGTATAAAATTTGTTGAAGTAATATAAAATCCGGGCAATTTTACCACCTTATTCAGTCTAGCAGAATCAATATGTGCTAGCTAAATGGATCATTAAAAAATGATAATGATGGACCGCTAACTTCGGGATAAAATTGAGTGGTTAAATTTCAAAAACAATTTATTTATAATGTCTTTAATGCATCACTAGCTGTCTGTTTATCTTTTCTAAATGCAGTTTACATAATTTGGATTTATTTATATGGTTACTATGGTTACTACATTTGTGCATCCAAGATAGAATTAAGTGTGGGGGGGGAGGGGAGTCGCACTTCTGATTTATCGATCTTCTTCAACCTTGGAATGTGGTGCAAAACATATTGAATCTTGTTAAAATTATACAGATGATAGAATCGTATAATATATATAGAAATGATACTTTGGAGGAAAGCGTTACCTCAGCCCCAATCGCAGAATACTCTAAAATAGCTCATTTTTATTACTGTTGATATACAGGGCGATCTATAACACATGTATACAAAACTTCAGGATTTTTTGTGGAGGGAAGTCATTATGCGTAAAAAAAATATTGTATGAACATAGGTCATATTTTGATCAATTACAATAACTACAACAGATCTTCTTTCTTTTTTTGGCCTTGGCTGCAGAGGCCATAGCCATTGGGTATAGTAGAACAATCCAGTGTCACAACCGAATTTATTCCGCTAGATCTCAAAAATCGGTCTTACATATATGTATTACTTCTTTACACAAATTGATTACTTGATTTATCCTCTGCGTGGTATATAAATTTATATAAAGCAATTGTAATTAAATCATACATATTAGAGACTTCCGAAATACTCAATATATAATGATTAGAAAGGAACCAAATCTGAGAATATTTAATATTCCTTGGTAATAACTTAATCCTAAATTCTAATTAATCTGAACCTATACACGAGCACATCTATTTACACAGCTTTCACACACAGATTCACACTAATAAAGCCCTGTCTATTGAACAGAAGCTACCTGGTCTTTGAAAGTCGCCGATGGGCGACCAACACTGGCCACTGACCTGAATCACAGGCCCGCCCTGTCCTAAAAACAAGTGGCTCCCAACTATAACAGATCAAAATTTTATTTAGAAAACATACATTTCAAACTAAGGTTAGGGAATAGCTAAGTGGTTAGCGTATTGGACTCCCACGCGGTGGACCCGGATTCGAGTCCAGCTGTTCTACCCGTAGATTTTTTCTTCCTAGAAGCCTCTACAGCTCACTCATGGACAGTGCTGTCTGTAACGAAAGAACACAGCCCGGGGGCCGGCAGTTCACTGAGAAGGCTCCTGGCGCCAATGACCATAGAGATGTTGACGCGCCTTAAATTAAAAAAAAAAAATCCAACTGTTCACCAATAAAAACAAAACAAAATCGTTAGCAAAATTGTTATGTTTTAAAACAACAAAATTAATGACTCATAAAAAGTGTTCAAAATATGTTCCTCTTTGAGATAGTATGCAAGCTGGTCACCCACAATTCATAGAGTTATAAACACGTACCATCCACATTATTGATACGAATTTGATTGGCACCATCTATATTTTTTCGAGTAACTGTTCTCGAGTATTTATTTCAACAGTTTATACGAGCAGTGTATGATATTAATGACCCCGAAGATAAAAATCAAGAGGATTTAGATCGGGTGACTTGAGAGGCCATGCTATAAGATCTCCACAACCTATCCACCTGTCAGCGTAATGCCTATTTAACTACTCAGTTACTTGCCTTCTATAGTGTGCTGTGGCACCATCGCGTGGTACTATTTTTGTTGCCGCATTTGGAGAGGAGTTCTTCTAATAATGAAGCCTTTCATTTAGGAATGATTTGGATTATTGGATATTTAGGAAGGATTTAGGAATAATCTTCTGGGCGTAAAGTCTGAAGGTGATGGCCATGAAAGAGAAGTAGTTCTTTTCGGTATAGTGTCCGCTTTACAAAGTTCGATAAATTGCGTTGATTATATTTTCTTCATTGCGAACATTACCTCCCCCGGTAATTGCCACCATTATAACGTACAGCAGGAGTATGACTGTATTGGGAAATCTCCGTTAGTATTCTCTAGTAATGAAGAGCATTACCATCGCAGAAACCACAAATAAACACAATATCAGCATATTCAGCTGCACTGAAGCACTCCACCAATTCTCCGCTAATTTCTCCACAAATACTAAATTAATGTTTACAAATGACTATATGTGTTTTGTTTTTAAATAACAATTGCTGACGATTTTGTTTTTTTTAATTGGTAAATAGATAAAAATGCTAAAACTTAGAAGTATTGTGATTAATGGAGTAGTACCTATGTTGATGTAACATTTTAACGTAGAATAAGTTTATAGGAAGCACCTATTTGGTAAAAAGCAAAAGTTTCTCACGTGAGAAAAACGAACGAACTTTCTCACATAAAAAAGCTAACGAATGTTTTCTCACAGCTTGCCGGGGGTGTGGGGGTTGAGAGGTTGTAAAAACGTATTCTACGCATGTTGTAACTGTCATATGGGCGGATTGGTTGCCAAGTTGTGTAAGTCAGAAAAATTGAAACATGCCACTTATCATTAATAGATATGCATTTTTTCGTATCCGATAAGTTACGTGAGTGTTAGTTCAATAGTTCGCTTACAGAAAAGGTTGAATGTACTAATTACGCTGAATGAAACTGCTAACCCCCCTTGCTGCCAAGTGGTGTTAGTCCATTTTTCAATTTTTGTGACTTACACCACTTGGCAGCCAATCCGCCCATATGAAAGATACCGTTTTGATTTTTTTTTTTTTTTACTTCCTCTTATTCCTAGTAAGAGGAAGTATTGTAATAGTGTCTAATTTTCGATATCGAGTTTTCACCGGAAATATCTGTTTTGAGGTCCCCTGAGTCCAAAAAAGTGGCTTTTAGACTTTATGTATGTGAACAGCATAACTCAAAAACGAAAAACCGTAGAAAGTTGAAACTTGATATTCCATTTCGGTATCACCCTGGCATCTGACAGTGAGTCATCTATCAAAATTCCTCAATCGGCAGTACCACATTACTTCTTGTTTTTTGCGTTTTTTTCAAAAATGGCTCTGATGATTCTGTTCAAATCAATTTCACATACAAAGAGCTGCAACTTTTATTTGAAATGTTTCTCTGGGAAAATTCATATAAGGGTGTAATGTTTTTGGTTTTGATGATGCGTGTAGGTAGCTTGTGGCGTGAGCGTTTTAGTGAAAAGGGCTTGTAAGTTTGTAATTTTAAAAGAGAATGAAGTATTAAGAAATAATCAAGAGAGTACCACTGGTTTTAAAATAAATATATTATTTTCTAAACAAATTTAAGTATGTTACAATATCACAATTAATAATCAGAAGTATATCTAGAATGAAGGCAAATATCTATCATTGGCACTGAGCGATTCCTGAAGTGTCCTGTTTGAAGGCTGAGTTAAGACTGTCTTTTTTGAACTGAACTATTTGAAAGCTGATGGCTCTCTCTATTCTTTGGAATTGCTCTCTCTCTAGCGGGAGAATTTTCTTGTACAAAAGGTTTGCCCTAATGGGATTTTGTACCCTTGTTTTTCTATTTAGTATGATCCCATTTTACAGTACCTGATACTAAAATACACTCTTCTTGAAGTTAAATTCACATTATAAAATATTCTAAATTATTTTTAAAAACTATTATTTTTCATTTCGTTCTTCCACTACAGGGCAGTTATGGGGCAAGATTTTCATCTAAAATGCAATTTCAATTTATTAAACAATTCTATTATCTAAATAATGTTAATTAGAATTGAATATGTTGTTGAAATTCCGAGTTTCAAAAAAAAATCGGATAACCAGAAGTGCGTTTATATTACCATTTTACTACATTTTTTTTTTTTTTCACTTTTTCGCGATTTTCACAAAAATAGCTCAGACGATTTCCTTGAAACTTCTTATATAAGCTACAAATACAATGATCTACAACTTTTATTTAAAACATTTCTCTGGGAAATTTCATTTAAGGGCACTTTTTGAGGAGGGAAAGGGGGTTATGTTTTTCTCTAAAGTGCTATCATAGTTGAAAATACAATTCAATCATCGATTAACAAAAATAAATTAGAAATAAATAGATGGCCAAATTTTCCCAGTTTTAAGATAATTATTAAACCGGAAGTGCGCTTTTACTGGCCGTTTTTTTTTGTTTGTTTCAGTTTCCGACGAATTTCATTAAATTTGGTCCCACAAACTATAAAATTTGTCAATTATAATTTTGAGAACTTGAGTAAGAGAATGTTGTTATATTCAGTAATATGGTTCTTCCGGGCACCACTTTTGATAAAAAAAAAATTAACATACGTACTCAGAGAACCCTTAAAAAAATTTTATATATCCAGAATTCTACACAATCACAAAAATACTGCCTCTTAAAAAAAAATTATAATAATAAAAATATATGAACATACGAGTGTGAATAAATAAATAAATAGAAATCTAAATGATCAGAATTTCTTGGAACAAGGAATGATTGTAAAAGGAGAAAAATCACAGTTGGATGAACATTAAAGTGATAAAAAAAAAAAAAAAAAAAATACGAACACAAACGAAAAGGATGTTCAAAGCCTTCCAGATAGCGACGATAGAATGGGTTGGACAAAGAGGAAGTTATAAGGAAAGACGGAATTAGTGTGAAAATATAATGGGAGATGGAAGAACTTTTTTTTCTTTCTTTTTAAAAAAAAAAAAAAAAAAAAACTTGACACAGTGTGGCCACTACACTCAACTTCCTTATATTCACACTAATGATGAGTTAAGTGAGCACTGACGTACTTTCTTCTAAGGTGGGTTAAGTAATATTTTGAAGTTGAAAACTTAAAGTATACACTCATGTATATGCAAGAAGGAATAAATGAAGCTATTATGAGCTCATAAGGAAATACTTTTCTTGAAGGAAGGGTGGAGAGGCGGAGTAAAAATGGGGAAAATAATAATAACAATAAAAAAATAAAAAATAAAAAAAATTCTAAAGAGACAAACCCACTAACTGGGAAGCTGGGGAGTAGAACTGAAATGGTACATACATCACAAGCAGAAGGTACCCATTAGTTTGGTAATGCTGGCCGATATAGAGATGGGCCAGGTGTTCACTACGACCTGCTTGCCATCGTCTTCACTAATGTCTATGCAAATTGCTAGCATTGTGCCACAGTTACACAATGACTTCTTCTTATTACCCACTCCACCTCCCTAACTCTTTTCTTTCTATGTTTTATTTTTTTTTTTTTACCTAGTTTTTCTCTTTTTTTTCTCTTTTATTTCCTTTCTTTCACCTGTACCCATTTCACCGATTACCTTCTTACTAACTCTATAACAATACATATAACATGGGTAATTTCAGCAAAGAAATTTTCTACTACTATTACAAAAATTCACTGTTCACCACTCAATTGGTACAATTTTTTTTTTTCTCTCTCTCTCTTACTAACTCATTCTGACACACACACACACAGAACATCCCGACCACCTAATCGTATCTTCCATTTCTTTACCACACCATCATAATAAATATAACCGTTTCACCAACTACCTTTCCAAAGATTTATATACATACTCTTCTAAAGACTAGGAGAAAGTTCGTGATTTTGAACTTTTACTTATGTACGTACAAGAGGGGTGGTTGGTGGAGATTGTTGTACAACTTCCAAAATTTACAACTTTAATACTTGAAGATATTATTGCTATTTCATTTTTATTCATTTTCACGCTATTTCATTTTAAAAATCATGTCTTTTCATACTAAATATAAAAGTTTTTTTTTTTAAATAACTAGTAAGTAATTCTAGTGGAATCCACGTAATCTGTTTTAGCTTGGGTGAATTTAATGGTTTATTGTCTGTATAATAATAATAATAATAATAATAATAATAAACTGTCTTTATTTAAAATAACATTACAAAAAGAAAACATTACTCATCAAGATGTTCATATTGTAGGGGTAGTGAACCCCCCCACTCATCCACACTAGCGAGTGAACCCCCACCACGCATCAGAGAGAAAGAGCCCCTCTCGAGAGAGAGGAGAGGAGAGGCCAGTTAGATATATATACGAGAGACAGAGTCAAAAAGAGATGTTCTGTTCACAGTCTCACACTTGAATTGTACACATCGTTTAGCCACGTCAGTCAGTCTGTTCAGTCTTGTAGTGTAAAGTATACAGTCCTTGGCAGTCAGTCATATACATATATATCAATTATATATCTTTATCCGATATTGAGGTGTTATTTAGCTATCAGCATCTACAACCCAACATCTCCTCATAACACCTTAAATTTGTGAACCCCCACCACTCACCCACACTAGCGAGTGAACCCCCACACCGGCATCAGAGAGAAAGAGCCCCTCTCGAGAGAGAGGAGAGGAGAGGCCAGTTAGATATATATACGATAGACAGAGTCAAAAAGAGATGTTCTGTTCACAGTCTCACACTTGAATTGTACACATCGTTTAGCCACGTCAGTCAGTCTGTTCAGATCTTGTAGTGTAAAGTATACAGTCCTTGGCAGTCAGTCATATACATATATTTATATCAATTATATATCTTATACCGATATTGAGGTGTTATTTATCTATCAACATCTACAACCAACATCTCCTCCTACAACATTACATTTGTGAACCCCCACCACTCATCCACACTAGCGAGTGAACCCCCACCACGCATCAGACAGAAAGAGCCCCTCTCGAGAGAGAGGAGAGGAGAGGCCAGCTGGATATATATACGAGAGACAGAGTCAAAAAGAGATGTTCTGTTCACAGTCTCACACTTGAATTGTACACATCGTTTAGCCACGTCAGTCAGTCTGTTCAGATCTTGTAGTGTTAAGTATACAGTCCTTGGCAGTCAGTCATATACATATATATCAATTATATATCTTATACCGATATTGAGGTGTTATTTATCTATCAGCATCTACAACCAACATCTCCTCCTACAACCATTACAATATTAAAGAAAATAATCATATCATTAATTTTACTGTAAAAGCAAAAAATACAATCTATACATAAAGACAGGTACCCTTAGTATAAACCATCAGGGGAGAGGGGAATTTACAAGAATAACATTAATTTATAATTAAAAAATAGTAAATAAAATAAAAGTACAATTTTTCCAAAACATAACTGAAAATCTTCTTTTGAAGTAAAATAAAAACTTCGGACCAATAAAACAAAACAAAATATATATTTATATAAGATTACAAGGTGTTACTACAAGTTGTTGCCTGTAGTTAAGGGCCATCCTACAATATTTTAATACTACATTCCATTTTTTTACCGTTTAAAAATTCTGTCAATTCGGCTATTGTCAATAAATCCTTATTGAAATAAGAAATTCTAACTTTCTTCAATATAGGGACATGTCGCCATAAAATGAAACACAGACTCCAATTCATTCGTATTACACATTGAGCATACTTGAGGCACACCATTATTATATCTTTTATAATTTAAATTTAATAGCTCAGCTCTCATCTTTATAATAAGCCCTATGTCGTTTGTATTAAAAATTATCATTAAAATAGGCTGCTTCATCTTTCAAATTATAATGTAATAGTTTGTACGTCACACTAAATGAAGAATTCCTCGCCTTAATATTTCCTGCTTCTGTGATAGCTAACTTAATTCTATCTCTAAGTTTTTATAAAAATGTGATTCCATTCGTTATAGCTATTGTTTTCAAAATCATATGTTAAGCCATACCATTATTAATATTTTGTAAGTCCCGGTACCAGTAAATATTTCTCTTAATTATCTCAAGCGCCAAAAGCTTAGGATATCTATTTTCTGGGAGATTTAAAACTTTAACTAAATAATCGTGATGAAGCTTTAATGTATAGAGATATATTGGTGCAATCTGGGCTTCTGAAACTATAACATAATCGGGCGTATTCTGGGGTAATCTTAGTAACTTTTTTATAAAAAAAGTAAATAACCGGTCAACCTGTTTATATTTTCTCCCGCCCTATTGTCTGTATATTATTTATCAATAAGTTTTTTTTTTTTTTTTAACTATAGAAAATTAAATTGAGTCAAAAATGGCATTTTTTTGCTTTTTCTTTAATGCTGACAAAGTATTAAATTTAAGTTTACATTGCCGCCATTCTTGCTACACATAAAGATCCCGTAGTAGCAACTCGTAATCTTCAGGCGCACCTGAATTCACTCCAAAAATGGTTCAACAAATGGGGAATCAAAATTAGTGCTGAAAAGAGCCAAACCATTTCCTTCACTCTCAGACGACTCACTTCTGCTCCAGTTTATTATGACAATGTCGCCTTACCCCCAGTTCAAAAAGTTCGCTACTTAGGACTGTACTTAGACCGACGATTCATCTGGAATCCCACATACCAGGCTCAAACGACAGGTACTACTTCAACGTCACAAAATCGCTGATGCGATTACTTGACAAACGATCTAACCTAACACACTTACTAACAAACTTCTAATCTACAAAGTCATACTTAAACCTATTTGGGCTTACGGCGCAGAACTGTGGGGTTCAACCAAACGATCTAATTATAATCGTATCCAAAAACCCTCCAATCCAAAATCCACCGCAAAATTATTTCAGCTCCTTTCTTTGTCTCCAATCGTACAATCCACACAGACTTAAATATACCATACAATCCCGTCAAGAAATCCTATTCCGTTACAACAAATTTCACAACAGTTTATCAACTCATGTCAACCCTCTCGTCCGTGAACTTGCATCCCTAATTAAGCCTATAAATTCAACAAGAAGACTAAAACATCAGTGGCCTCGTGATCTACTTACTGAATAACTCGGAGTTTCACTACTTCGGAGTCTCACTACTCCGCTCCTGTTTCTATAAATTGTCCACAGTTAACAAATTTACTATTGTTAAGCTTATAACAGGTGTAAATATCAATTAAAAAAAAAAAAAAAAAAATTGACATATAAAAAACAAACTGGAATTAAACACACTGTAATGACATGGCAAAGTCATTGACATCGGCAAAGTACGCCAAAGAAAAGATGTAATGGAATCAGGTATTAGATGTTCTGATCCCACCGCTGCCACCAGATGTAATGGAATCAGATATTAGAAGAAATGGAATTGTTTGATGTGTGATTCCTGGAGTAGCAGATGTCTTGAAGAGGGCGGAAGTTAGTTTGAGAGATTTGGAAGTTAGTGCTCGAATTATTAAACGGTTTTTTATATAAAAATAAACTGTATTTTAACAATAATTTAAACGTGGTAAATGGTAACTAATAACTATAATAAAATACTCAATAATAATTAGAAGATAAATAGATGATAATTTAGAATGGTTAAAATAACGAACTAAAGTGCACAACTACGAGAATGATAAGTTGAATATAACTGTGAATTGCCTAGTTTGGTCGTAGATGATATAATAATCCTTGTCGTATAACATAGAGTTTATATATACTGTTGTTCACACTCACACCAAGATTTCTGTCTTAGTGTGCGGCCTTGTGCGACCTTCGTAGTTTTCTGACCTTATTTAGTGGCCATACTTATGGCGGTGCCTGTCTTTTGATGCGAGAATTGATGAAAAGGCTTTGTTGTTTGTTTGTTTGACCGCGGCTGTCGGCGGCCAACAGTGAAACATAACTCCACCACTCCCCTAAAAGTGTCCTTAAATGAATTTTTCCCAGAGAAATATTTTAAATAAAAGTTGTAGATCTTCGTATGTTTATTTTACATACGTTGTTTCAAGAAAATCGTCGAAGCCATTTTTGATAAAATTGCGAAAATGTGAAAAAAAAAAATTTAGTAAAGTGTTAAATCAAAACGCTCTTCCGGTTAACCGATTTTTTCCAAACTCGAAATTTCAACAACATATTCAATTCTAATTACCATTATTTGGATGATAGAATTGTCTAATAAACTGAAATAGCACTTTAGATGAAAACCTAACTCCACCCTACCACCATAACTGCCCTTAAATGAATTTTGCCAAAGAAATGTTTTAAATAAAAGTTGTAGCGCGTTGAATGTGTAGTTGATATACCAAGTTTAAAGAAAATCGTCGGAGCCATTTTTGAGAAAAAACGCAAAAAAGTGAAAAAACCGATTTGTTAAGTGGTACTTCCTGTTGAGGAATTTTAACAGATAACATACTGTCAGATCCCATGGTGATACCTAAACGGAATATCAAGTTTCAACTTTCTGCACATGCTGTTCACACACACACACACACACACAGACCATTTGCTAAAAACCACTTTTTTGGACTCAGGAGACCTCAAAGCCGATATTTCCGGTGAAAACTCGATATCGAAAATTTGACACGATTACAATATTTCCTCTTACTAGAGGTAATATTCTGCTTAAAAAATATTCTGCCTAAAAATATATAGTTTTGAGGTTCCCTGAATGTTTTTACTATGAAGTTCACAAGTTATTCTATGAGAAGAATAATTCAGAAAACTAAAATCATCTTCAATTTTGATCTTTCATTTTTACATCTTAAGTGATAGGGATAGTGTCAACGTATTTAAAAAACACCCTCGCGAATACGCATGACTCATTTCTTAGATGCAGTTACTTTGTTAGCTACCAGGCAGTTTGTTGTAGTCTTTAACTCGTGGGTTATTAATGCTGAATCATTTAATCCTATCCTTAATTGTGTAATATTTATATTATTTTTACTGAAACGCTCATAAAGTCCTCTATTTGAGTCCAGCTCACGCACTATTTGTCCTACTTTTGCAGCCAATCAAATTCGTCTATTGGAGTACGAACACATTTTTTTTCTGTCCGCCAACCTAGCGTCACTTCTTTCCACCTTTAGTATACGACTTACTTTCAATATTCCACTTCTTCTTCTTCTGTGCATGGTGTTATAATTACTTATGCGTATTTTGTTAAGTGGAAATATCATTTTTTTTTCGCCTTACAGCTCACAACTACGATCAACTATTGCAATTGCACAATTTTCACGATTCTAGTCTCTATGTTGCTGAATCGTCATTTTTACCTAGTTGAACTGTTTAGCTACTTTAAACCAGTTTTCAGCCAATTTATTCTCACTACACATATTACATCAAATCGAATGTACCAAGCTTGGTACTGGTAAGGATTCAACTTATTGGGTTTTCGTTAAATACCTTTCCTTTGATATTTTTGCCATTCTGTTGGGTACCCTTTATTTGTGCCTGTGTGTTAAACTTTCTATTAGTTTCAGCTAAGTCTCCCCCTTTATTAGGGCATTTTACTACTTCATTTTCTTGTAACCACTTAGCTGATAATCTTGAGTTTTTACTTTCTTTTTTTTTACTTTCATGGTGTGTAGTGGCAATTTCGGTTGATTAATTTTGACCAAAACCTTAGTAAAAGTTATCGTAATTGGTTTGTTAAAATAATAATAATTATCACACACCGGACCATTTGGTAAAAACATTTTTTTTTTTCGCACCTTGGTAATCTCAAATCATGTATAAAAGTTTATAAATTTTGGCACAATTGCAGTACATCTTATAGCGATGAGAGAAAGTAAAAAAAAAAAATATAAATAACTACCAAATTTATCAGCTGAGAAATTATTACTAAGAAATCACAATGAGGGCTCCAATTTCATATTTGCTTACTTGGTCATTTTCCTTATTAAAATTTTATATGAATTAATATTATTTTAATCCTATTATTAATCATATTTTGATAATCAATTATAGAACATAGAAATATTGTAAATGAATTAGGCATAAGGGTTTATTTGAAGTGGGTTTTCAATATTCAGATATTATTCTACTCCTCTGGTAAGATAACTTGTTTGTTGTTGTTAACGGAATAGTTCAGGTGTGTGTACAAGCATATATGGCGTGTACATGCCATGTTCAACAGTCCAACATATATAACCCCTTTGTTAAATACGTGACTGCACGATATTCATTTATTAACTTCACCATCTGTAAGTAATTACCATTTTAGGTTATCAATTTTAGTAGTTTTTCTTTGGTTACTGATTTTTATTATTATTATTATTATTACTTTCTCTTACCCCTGATAAGAGAAAGTTATTTCGATCCATTAACTTTTCAGAAACCGGAAATACATGTATGAGGAAAGAAAATTTGTCTAATAAACCAGATTAGAGGAATCGTCTATATTGTAGGTCTTTCAAAACTTCCCAAAAAACTGTTTTTATACAAAATGTTTGAAAATTAAATAATAATAATTTGATTCTTTTTTTGAAATTCCAAAAAATTAAAAGGATTTTAATGATAGGCACTCTCGGATTCCTTGGTAGTGCGTAAAAGGAATTACAAGTTTTTGGAGTACGACACGTATTTACACGTTATTTATTCTTAATATTCGTTAAGTGAAAAGAGCAAAACAACCGCCAACTTCTTTAATTAAAATCAATGCAATATTGTTTCTTTGTTGTTTGCAATAATGTATGCTATTGTTTCTTTTTCCTTCATTGTTATGTAAGTCATCTGTAAGGGTTCTTATATATATATATACGAGAGTCATTTAGTAAGTTACGAGACAAATCACTGCAGCTCAAAAACGATTTAGGCTAATTTTCAACATAGTCCCAAGCAACATTTATACACTTTTTTTTTTTTGTATAGCTCTACAGCCTGGGGTGGGCCTTGGCTTCCCTGACAATATTACGCCAGCCCTCTCTGCATAGCACTCTCCTTTTCCGACTTTGGACACCGACCACTGCAAAGTCCTTTTCTACATCCTGGATCCATCGTCTCCTAGGTCGTCCTCTTCTCCTGGTACCATAGAATAGAAAATAGAAGCGGGGGGGGGAGGTGAGCCTCATTCCACTGTGACCTACAAGTCGAGGTCTATTATGGATCCCCTTACGTTACAGAACAGCCCCCAGCTTTGCCCTCCTAATCAATCCTAGCAAAGCTGAGAGCGGCTCCGTCATGAAGCTTCCAGCTACGGGATTGCCCGTCCCCAATTAAAGAAACCTAATCCTCGCCAGGCCGCCCCTCGCTCGAGGGCATCCGCCCTTTCATTGCCCAGAAACCCCGAACTGGGGAAGTGAGGTCCACCCGGTGAGAGCCCCGCAATGACCGGGTAAGGCTACTTACTCTGGGAGGGCGCCTGGTATCCCAGAGGCTCCGTAACGACCCCAGAATTAGGCTCCGGGACCAACCATCCTATAGGCACGGGTCGCAAAACACCGTAGGATTGAGCCGGATATAGTGGCAGGATAGGGTAGTCAAGGATCTAACAGAAGGGTAAGACATGAAACAGGAGGCCAACCGGGAGTTGATCGTTGACCCACCAGAGCCTTAGTTAGCCGTGACACCGGAGAAACCTAGGTGCCACGTTGCCCAGCCCCCACGATGTGGGCGTTAGGGTTGGCTCGCTGCTCCACTGGAATCGCCGAGGCTTTCCACCAGTGAAACAACATTTGGGGGCCTCCTGGTACTATACATCACTCCAAGTAGAACCGCTTTAGGAGTTCTGTCATCCTCCATTCTTAATACATGGCCCAACTATTCTATCCTCCTCGCTTTTATAAACTGGACTATGTCGCAGGATCCAAATAGCTCGTACAGTTCGTATTTTTCCGAATTCTCCATTCACCCTCAGCCATTAAAGGTCCATATATCTCCCAGAATTTTTCTTTTGAAGATTCGTAACATATTCATTGTAGAGGTACATAGGGGTCCATGTTTCCGCGGAGTATGCCACTTTTGGTCTTACTATCATCTTGTATAATCGTACCTTTGTAGCTTGTGATAACAGCGATGACCGGAAGAGTTTCAAATTTGCGAAGTAAGCTCGGTTGCCTGGCTTAATCCGTTTTTGTATTTCTGTTGCTATTTTATTTTCGCAGTTGAGCTCTGCATCCAGATGTGTAAAAGTCTTCACATTTTTAAAGGAGTATCCTTCTACGGTTAGATTTTCTCCGGTCCTTGGGCTACCGCCTGAATTTACGTACATACACTGTGTTTTACTCTCATTAACTTTCAGTCCAACTATTTCCCCTTCAGCTTCAAAGTTCAAATATGTCCATAAGAGATTGTTTATTCCTTGGCACTAAGCAGATCTCATCTGCATAAGCACATATTTGACTGGATGCATGCAATATATTCCCGTTAGTATTCACCTTTTTTATTACACTATGTAATGCAAGATTGAATAGTGTAGCGGATAACGCATCCCCTTGTCTAACTCCAACCTAACTGGGAAGCTGCGACTGAGATGGCCATTAATATATACTTTGGCATTGCTACCATTTGTGTATGCCTGTGGCATGAAATTCTTTGTGTGAATTTCGAAGCCACTTTTGCACCTGATTTTTGACTTCTTCATTGGATTGAAAATGTTTCCCACGTAGAGCCTCTTTAAGGGGTCCATATAAATAGAATCCGATGGGGCGTGGTCGAGGCTGTGGGGGGGGATGTGGAAGGAACTTCTACCCCACTTTTTCTTGGTTTCTTTGTAGGCGTCGGTAAGTTGTCTTGGAACCCATCACGCACAAGTTTCTTTGTACTTCAGCTTATTCTGAATAATGTTAT
The DNA here is from genome assembly GCA_011037195.1 of Triatoma infestans. Taxonomy (NCBI): domain Eukaryota; kingdom Metazoa; phylum Arthropoda; class Insecta; order Hemiptera; family Reduviidae; genus Triatoma; species Triatoma infestans. The sequence continues at coordinate 9,888 of JAAEAF010014465.1, read as the reverse complement.
GTACAATTTCAACACTCGCGTGCACTTCTTCAGCTATCAGTTCAACTGTAATATGCCTGTTGTCCTGAATTAACATGTTAATGCAAGATTCGAGGGAGGAATTTGCAACTTCAACCGGTCGTCCACTTCGAACGCTCGTCATACACACTTACACGGCCACTTTTTAAACTGTTCTACCAATTTGTAAACGTTCGAACGGCTCAAACCATTAATCCCCGTACACTTTCAACATTCTTTTGTGGATTTTCACTAACTTTGATACCTTCTGCAACTAAAAATTTGATCACTGAGAGCGTTGTCCTTCCGAAGTGCAATGCTCGAGCGGAGTCGCGATTATTAACTGAATACATTTAATGTTATGCTTAACAAATGCTCTCGAACAGCTGATGAGAAACTAAGTACAAGTTTGCCAACTTGACGCATGGTTTGTATTGATTAAACAAACAGTTTCTGAGCTACAGCGATTTGTCTCGTTTCTTACTGAATGACTGTCGTATATATATAGTGAAAAAATATATACTTAAGAGAAATTGAAGGGCTATTTGTTTCTATGTAGTGTTCTAGTAGGCGTGACTTTTTGGAAGGAAAAGTGGTAAGAAACTTTATATAGACAATGTTGTTAGTGTGTAGGTTTGTCGTAAAGTAAAGAGAAGTTAGTTCCATGTGCCGATCTCAGCTTTTACAAAGAGAACAAATGTAGAAAAGGGGTGAGGGGAGGGATCATTCAGGATATAACTGATTGGTCATTTACATAGAGGAAATATAGATTGGGGTATGTGTGTGAAGTGAATGGTAGAATGAAAACATTTTGAAGATGTTTCAGTTTGAAATGTGTTAGTGAGAGAAGAGGATAAACTTGAAGACATTGGTTGGATAGGATGAGAAGAAATAGCGGAATAGGTGAGAGCAAAAGGTATCTCATGCAAGTCAATGGATGCAGCGAAGTGGCATCGTCGTCACTATGAAGTTCTATAGTAAGCAGTAGGAAGTCTAACACCCGCCCTGTCACTGACAATCCCTAGGGCATTACACTTAACCCCTTTCCAAGTTCCACTTCCTCTCTCTCATCATTCCGCCACTACTATACTCCTCTTGACGTATTTACATAAATTGTCAGGGTCGTATATGCCCGTTATGCTATTGTAATGTACCGGTAGTTGTTTTCATCTTGACATTCTTCACACCTTTGCCTGTTATTCACATCACTATAAACTTTACATACAATTTCCAAATTTCTTCTGTGTTTCAATATAAATACACAAACGGTATATCGATTATTTTTGAAAAATTTTTGATAATTACAGTTTTATTTCTAATTGTAACAACAGGATGACTCAGACCGAAAAATCTTACGTATCCATACTTGATATTCCGCTTAGAAATCATCATCGCCTTTGAGCAATAAATCTTCATTTAAATCAGTAAGCCGAACACCACTTTACAAAATGTAAAATGTTTTTTCATTTTTCGCAACATTTACGAAAATGGCTCCAACGATTTCATTTAAATTACCTTTACCTAAAAAAATTAGTACCTTTGTCTATCAATTTTATTTGAAATGCTTTACCAAAAAATTGATTTTTTTTTTTGCAGTGCTGAGTTTAACAGTAACTTTTAAGCATCCAGGGAAAGTGCCACTTCAATACAATTCTATTTCTGCCACTTATTTACTATTAAGTAATATAATGGGTTTCAGAAGGAGAGAAAATGGGTTTTATAGATAAATAAACTAGAAGTATAGGTGAACACTGTATAATCGAAAAATAGCACAAATTGCCTAGACTATACACGAAAATATATAAAATGGTAGTGGAAGGTAAAGAGAAAGGTTGGTGACGCGTTGTGACTGCTGTATGAACTCTGCTGCAAGACTGTCGATAGACTGCATCCTATGGGCCCACTCTAGTCTGGCCTAAACTAGTGAGTGAGACTGTCTCTCTCTATCCTCTCTGCTTTGGATTCCTCACATCGGATCCTATTAGTAACATAGAAAATTTTATTATAATTCCAAATTTTGTAGAAGATTTGACAATCTTAACGGCAGTTTTACAGAATAAGTCTTTGTATTTTTAAAATGACCATGCTTAGACGAGATAAGTGAAGTGGACAATATCGCATCTTTCATCTTACACAAATGCTTAAATTTGGACTCACTAAATCCCGCTTCGAAATCTTTAGATCTTGATAAAAATTTTGTCCGAATAAGTTGACGGACATTGACAATATTTGAACCAAACTTCTTTCACCTTTTTTTTTTTTTTTTAAATTAAGGCGCGTTAACATCTATGGTCAAGGCGCTCGGAGCCTTCTTAATGCAGTAACGGCCTTCGGACAGTGTTCTCTCCATTACAAACATCACTGGTCCTTCACCGGGCAGCGTTATTTGTAGAGCCTTCTGGGAAGACAAAGATAAGGGCAGCACGGCTAGATTCGAAATTGGGCCCCGCGTGGGAGTGCAGCGGGGCTTATCCATTCCCTTAACTGTCAAGATACCAAACTGTATTATGTTACAAATGTATTATATTTATGCTTTATTTTTTCGGCATTATTTCAAATAAACAAAAACAAAACAGTGATGTAATAAATATTTAATATAATTAATTGTAACTTTTGTTTAGATTAAATATATATATATAATATATATTTTTTTTTAGACCTTATATTAATATTTCCTAAAAAGTTATATGTCTTCTATTTGAGTTAAATAAGCTTTTTTTTTGTAATTAAACAAAATATAAAAGAGATTTTCATAAACGCAACGATCACTAATAATGATGGGTGCGCTTCTATCTCTAGCAGAAAGCGGTTAGCTCTGAAAGATTTATAAATATTGCAACCTTCACACATGACTACTAACAAACTGCCGTCGATATGATCATGTTTACTCTTTCTTTTTTAAAAAAAAAAAAAAAAAAAAAAAAAAAATATTTATTTGACATGTGAATAAGCTGTGTGTTGACAAGGGAGTAAAATGTAAAGTTTGTACAAACTCTTTACTCGCAAACGTTAAATATTACGTTTGGTCTGAACTATAAAGAAAACGATATTTTATATACAATATTTACATGATCACATATAGTACTATATTACATTTTGTATTACTCTGTAGAAGGAAAAAATATCTGATTTGAAACACTCACATAACTTCCTCATATAGCAAGTTACTTTTTTTTGATAGATACTTTTTTAAAGGGGATATGCAATATCTATTGTGCCCTCTGGGAGCCTTGTCAGTAAACTGCCGGCCTCTTAGCTACAGACACTGCCCGTCACCGGACAGTGAGCTATAATAGGCTTTTCTGAAGAAAAAAATCTAAGGGCAACATTCGAACCCGGCACTTCCGCGTTCCTAGTCTAGCGCGAAGCACTGAGATAATCCCTTCCTTTATACTTTTTCGGAATCAGGATTTCAAGAATTTACCAAATTGCCGAAATATTAAATTTTTTAATTTTTTTTTCCTTCTAAAATATTTAATTAAATATTATACAAAAATTTATGAAAATATAAACACCAAATATATAATATAATTTGATAAACTTAGATTTTTTATGAAAAATATCTTCATTCCTAAAACAGCATGGTTTTCTACAAGGGAAATCTACTCTTACTAATCTTTTAATCTTTCAAAATAATGTCTTGAATTCTCTTAAAGTTGGTAAACAAATGGATATCATTTACACCGACTTCATTAAAGCATTTGTTAAAGTAAACCATCTTAATCTTATTGCCAAATTGAGAGGTTTTGGATTCAGAGATACTTCATTATCATGATTTATCTGATTAACCGAAGGCTGGTGGTAAAAATACAAAATTCTGTTTCTAATGAAGTTTTAATTCAGTAAAGTGTCTCACAAGGGTCCCATCTAGGTCTTCTCTTTTTTAATTTGTATATAAATGACATCAAATTTCAATTTCTGCAGGTTAAGTTTTTTGTTATAATGCCGATGATTTAAAAATATTTTCCCTAATTAGTTCAGTGAATGATTGTATAATTCTCCAGAGTTCGCTACATGGTCTTCTTAATTGGTATAACAACAACGGTATGTTCCTCAATTTAATGAAATGTTGCGTTATCACTTTCCCTCGTAAATATTCTCCAGTTTTAATTGAGTTGGCAGATCATTCGCTTCACAGACTACTTATATTAATGATGTTGGTATTGTCATGAATCCAAATCTAACCTTTCAAAACCATTTTGATAATGTTTGTAAAAGAGCTTCTAAGTTACTAGGTTTTATTTCTAGAACTACTAGAGATTTCCATGATATTTCTGGTTATAGTCACTCTTTTCAATCCCATTGTATGCCCCATTCTAGAATACAACTCTATTATCTAGTCTCCATATCACAAATGTTATATCAACAGATTAGAGGACATTCAGAAAAGATTAATTAGAAAGATTGGCGTTCGTTTAGAGGCTATGACTACAATAACATTCCTTACAATGAAATTTATGCTAGGTTTATAATTTCTTCATTAGAAAACAGACGTTTAATTAATGACATAATATTTCTGTACAAACTTTTAAATAATTTTATAGACTGTCCATATGATATAAATGAAATTTATTTCAACTTACCTTCTATTCAGATCAGACACAATAATCTATTTTCAGTATACTTTGCACAAACTTTGATTATTTATATCATTTACCACTTTTAAGAATTTTGCTAATCTCTTTAACATTGACTTATTCAATACATCAGCTAAAATGATTAGAAGAATAATTGGATTATCATAACTTTATCATGATTTCATTTTATTTTGTTTTGTTTCCTGTCAATGTTTATTCCTTCTGTTGCCTGTGTAATATTTTTAAAGTATTTTTTTTTGTATGTAGTACTTATTTGTAGTTTATAATCGATGTATGACGGTTGTTTTGGTTAATTGTATTTTGTGTATGCAATTATTCTTGGTATTCACAATTATTCTATGTATTCAAGGAAGGGGAGGGCAAAACCCTACGCTATCCAAAGCCTCCCTGGGTCTATATAGCTACCCCTAAAGAATAACAACTACTGGGTCTGGAACGAAAGTCCAGGACCACGTTTTACCCATCTAAGTTTCACTATAGACCGAACAAATCGGACCAAAACCTTAAAAGGACATAGCTTAAGATCCTCTACCGATATCCTATTCCGGCCGAGGGTCCTAAACCTAATCTCTTCACAGCCCAAACAATCCGTCATTAGATGCATGGGTGTTTCCCCCTCCGTCAAACAAATTCTACGAAATGGGGTCAGTCATGAGTCCCGTTGTATAGAGATGTTTTCTTAAGCTACAATACCCAGTGAGGAAGCCAACCAGATGCTTGAGAGAGGTCCGTGAAAGACATCGGATCCCGCTACTCAAAGCTCCGTCCGGACCCTCAATGAACATCTTAGACTGTCGACAACCCACTGCATTCATCCATAAGGATGAGTGCTGTGAGGTCATCCACGTCTGGAAGCTTGACAAACATGTGCCAGAAGACCAACAGCAGGCTCGGGACCAATGAAAGGGAGAGAGGCGCCCAATTTGACAAACCTATCCACCTCCTCATTCCCAAAGATTCCCATAAGAATCCAGACCAGAAGCACATCCTTCAGGGAAGAAAGATCTTCCAGTCTTTTAGAACATTCCAACACCAATCTGGAAGTGAAGACACATGAGCTAAACGCCTTCAACGCAGCCTGGCTGTCCGAGCAGATGCAAATAACTTTTAAATTAGTGTTACGCACCCTCTCATCCAAAAATACAACAAAGAATTGCATTCACCTCAGCCTGGAAAACGGTGGTCCACTCACCAAGAGACACCACCAAATGGTCCCCCGTCTCAAAATAGACGGCAGCCCCAGACCTACCATCCATCCTGGAACCCGACCGTGTAGCATCGGAGATAATTCTCAGGAATCACCCCAGACGGACCCAGGGTTAATCAATCTTCCTCTAGAAGGCAACCTAACTCTGTAGGAATGACCAAAGACAAATGTCTTCAACATCCTATCAGAAGGGGAAACCTGTAATGGGAATCCTTAAAAGCATCTCGCGATAAATGATAGAATGACCATAACGCTTACCCTGCCAAAAACCTACCGGTTTAAGTGTATGCAATTATATATGTTATATATCAGTGCTATTTCTATAGTTATTATAGAAGGGTTATGTTGCCCGTTAATGTAAATAAATTAATAAATAATCTATATTTACAAAAAAAAAAAAGAAGTTCTATTTGATATCGATTGACTTTTAAATTTATGTTGCAGCTGGTAAGAGGACGTATTGCTATCATAACAAATTGAATTTTCACTAGAAATATATTTTTGAGTCCTGAATACGAAAATATTTTTTTTTTATAGCGAAGATTATGTGTGTTTGTATGGGTGTTTGTCTTTATGCGTGAACATATTATTAAAAAAAAAAAAAAAAAGTACCAAGAAGTTCAAACTTGATATTGCGTTTAGTTACAACCACCGCATCTGATACCAATAAATTTCTTGTTACATTTATTAAATTAAATTACCACTGGAAATTAATGGTTACTGGGGGGGGAGGGGGCAGAAAAAACGAACTTATTGTTATTATTATTATTATTGCCTATCACGGGTGGGCTATAACCCGGCACTGCAGCCAACAGAGGCTTATTGTGACATCCCCGATAACCTCTAGTAGTTGAACCCTCCCTCCCTAAGGAGTTTGAAGACATTCACCACCAGATCATTTTGGGCTACCATCTCCTCAGGTCGCAATGTACCAAAGGTCTCCTACCTCAATTTAGTTATTGCTACGCAATCAAATAGCAGTAGGCGGGCCGTTTCCTCCTCCTCCTCCTGACATAATCTGCACAAGGCTTCCACGCTGATAAGCCCTACCTTGTGCAGATGCTTCCTCCTGAACTTACCATGACCCGTAAATAGTCCCGTCACCAGAGAAATCTGGCTCCTACTCAGACTAAGGGCCATTTTTGTCCTTCGTTTACACAGCCCTGGCAGCATCCTTTTGCTGTGTGTGGCACCTGGGCTCTTCCTCCAAAGCTCTTCATGCTTACCACGAAACCACTCCCTAATCGCCGCACAATCCCCAGGACAGCCTCTGGACCAATGAGCTGGAGTATTTTGCCCCGTGCCTGGCAAGCTGGTCAGCCATCTCATTACCCTCAATCCCTACGTGTCCAGGCACCCATAATATCAGCTGTACCTTGTTGTGCCTTGAGAGTCTCGACAATGCCTCTCGACATTTCTTCACTAGGTGACTGTCCGAGCAAATGCGTATCACCTTGCCCCTTGGGGGCTCTACGCAGGTTCTCCTCGGCACAGACCTTGATAGCAAACACTTCAGCCTGAAATATTGTGGAATATCTGCCCAGCGGTCTCTCAATACGTACCTGTGGGCCCATTCCACATATTCCTGCACCCCATCCTAGACCCATCAGTAAACCACAAGGGTCCTGTTCGGTAGCTTTTTTCCACCGCTTGGCCCATTCCGCCTCTGCCCTATCCCCCTTGCGATCGAAAAAAAATAAATAAAAAACGAACATAAAAGAATATAAACTAGAATATATCAATAAATATGAAAATAAGTCATAAAACCTCAGGCGAACCCAACCTTCGTATTGATTAAAAGTATGAAAACTCTTAAGCCGAGATTGTATTAGTATGCTTTCCTAAAACATCATATTGCAGGAATAAATTAGGGGGTTAGGAACAAACTTACTATTAGGAGTATACCATGTTATTAAAGTGTAATATATGTAAAATATTCATCATGATTCTACGGCTTCTACATTGATATAGTTCAAACTGTGCGCTTGCAATAAATTTATAATGAAAAATTTAGATTTTATGAGAAATATTAAATCGTAATTATATAAATAGTTATATATGCAAAAATCTGATGTGAAACACTCACACAACTTTCTCTTACTCCTGTTCTCAAAATTATAATTGACAAATTTTATAGTTTGTGTACCAAATTTAACGAAATTCGTCGAAAACTGAAAAAAACTGTTCAGTAAGAGCGCACTTCCGGTTTACTAAATTTCTTAAAACTCGGAATTTTGTCCATATATTTATTTCTAATTAATTTTGTTTGGATGATAGAATTGTGTTAACCAACTGTGCTGGCACTTTAGAGAAAAACGTAACCCCACCCTTCCCCTAAAAATACCCTTAAATGAATTTTCTTAGAGAAATGTTTTAAATAAAAGTTGTAGATCTTTGCATGTTTAGTTTATATATGAAGTTTCAATAAAATAGGCGGAGCCATTTTTGAGAAAATTGCGAAAAAGTGAATAAAATCATTTAATAAAGTGGTAAAGTAAACGCACTTCCGGTTTATCCGATTTTTTTTAAACTCAAAATTTCAGCAACATATTTAATTCTAATTAACATTATTTAGATGACAGAATTGTCTAATAAACTGAATAGCACTTTAGCTAGAAACCTAACCCCTCCTCTCACCCCAAAAACGTGCCCTTAAATGCATTTTTCCGGAGAAATATTTCAAATAAAAGTTATAGCTCTTTGCATGTTTTGGTTGATGTTCCAAGTTTAAAGAAAATCATCGGAGCCATTTTTGAGAAAACCGCAAAAAAGAAAAAAATCCCACTAGTAAAGTGGTACTTCCGGTTAAGGAATTTTGACAGATAACGTACTGTTAGTTTCCATGGTGATACCTAAACGGAATGTCAAGTTTTAACTTTCTATGGTTTTTCGTTTTTGACCTATGTTGTTCACATATATATATACACACACACACACACAGAGACCATTTGCTGAGACCATTTGGACTCAGGGGACCTCAAAACGGATATTTCCAGTGATAACTCCGTATCGAAAATTTGACACGATTACAATACTTCCTCTTACTAGGAGTAAGAGAAAGTAAAAATACTTATATAAATTTATAGGTAAATATAATTTTAACCCATTTTTACTTTCTCTTACTCCTAGTAAGAGGAAGTATTGTAAGCGTGTCAAATTTTGATATCGAGATTTCCACCGGAAAATATCCATTTTGAGGTCCCCTGAATCCAAAAAGTGGTTTTTAGCAAATGGTCTGTGTGTGTGTGTGTGTCTGTGTGTGTGTCTGTGTGTGTGTGTGTATGTGTATGTGAACAGCATAGCTCAAAAACGAAAAACCGTAGAAAACTGAAACTTGATATTCCGTTTAGGTATCACCATGCGATCTGACTGTGCGTTATCTGTCAAAATTTCTGAACCGGAAGTACCACTTTACTAGTTGACTTATTTACTTTTTTGCGTTTTTCTCAAAAATGGCTCCAAGGATTTTCTTTAAACTTGTTACATCAACTACATATACAAGAGCTACAACTTTTATTTGAAACATTTCTCTGGGAAAATTGATTTAAGGGCCCTTCTGGGGGAGGGGTGGGGTTAGGTTACCCTCTAAAGTGCTATTTCAGGTTATTAGACAATTCGGTCATTTAAATAATGTTAATTAGAATTAAATATCTTGTTGAAATTCCGAGTTTGAGAAAAATCGGAAAACCGGAAGTGCTTTTGTTTTAACACTTTACTAAATATGATTTTTTCACTTTTCCGCGATTTTCTCAAAAATGGCCCCGACGATTTTCTTGAAACTACACATATAAACTAAACATTCAAAGATCTACAACTTTTATATATAACATTTCTCTGGGAAAATTCATTTAAGGGCACTTTTAGGAGAGAGGTAGGGTTACAGCTTCCTCTAAAGTGGTATAATACTTGATTATACAACTCTATCATCCAAATGAAATTAATTAGAAATAAATAGTTGGCCAAAATTCCGGGTGTGAAGAAAATCAGTAAACCGGAAGTGCGCTTTTACTGAATAGTTTTTTTTTTCAGTTTTCCGCAAATTTCATTAAATTCGGTACACAAACTATAAAATTTGTCAATTATAAT
>JAAEAF010014464.1:0-32552 GCA_011037195.1 Triatoma infestans | reverse complement strand
TTTAAAAATAGTAGTGATCTCTTGATTATTACTAATAATTCTCTCTTAAACATATATACTCACAAGCCCTTTTACTAAACCGCTCGTGCTACGCCAACTACTACTAGAAACACACAACAACTCAACAAACCAAATACATTTCAGCGACATGGCACCCCTCTTGATGAGGAGCCTATGTGCGATGCAAATCTTGCTCTCTCACGCGGCGGCCTTGAATGCCACAAAGCGGCAGTACGTATGTACTAACCACCACTAATTTTATTTCAAATAGATAGGGAATATATTATTTATAATAAAGCTCATTAGATAGTAATGCCTTAATGTTTAAACATACTAATAGCACCACATGTTTGTTAGATAACAGCTTAATATTGTGCTATTAATTGCAATTTAATATGGACCACCAATAATGATGCACTAATACAATACATGATTGTAGGCTTCCCAATTACTGCAACATGTACCAAGAAGCATACCGTCCGATTCAACCGCATTAAACATAGTTGCACATTATTGATCAATAAATCCTCTGTAAATACGTATTACCGATATTAAGTATACATAATTAGGATTGATTAAAATAGTTTAATGGTTTCTTTGGAATTTTTACAGGCTATTAGATAGATAGATAGATGGAAAAGTACTTTATTCTAACAAAAGTATTTTAACAACACAGAAGTAATATTTTTTAAATTAAGTACAAAAAACTGACAATAGCTTCAATGCCGTTGTTAAGAGTACGGTAAATAATTATTTAATATTTCGGACAACCTTAATATACAATAACAATAATAATGAAACTAAAAAAACTCGAAATGAAATCCAAAAGAAAGAAAAGGAAAAATTTTATAAATAAATTAAACCTTCATATTGCAGTGGAATCAGATGTATTGCAGAGGGTTATGATGCGATGAATGGTTGGGAGATTTTTTAGTTAAGAGATTTTTAGATAATTGTTACTCGAAATATGAACTACTAATTTACGAAAATAGATATATATTTTAACAATAATTTAAACATTTGAAAAAGATAAAACTACAATTAATTTAAAATTATTTAAATGGTAACTAGAATGCACAACTATAATGATTGATGAATAAATATATGTTTAAAACCTTAAATAGGGACGCGCTCGTGATGTATGGACTGATGTCGTAAATGACTCGTAGAATCCTGATGAAATGCTGATAAAATACTGAAGAATACTCATCCCCTCTTCCGGTGGGAGACGTTTATATTGGCATCACTTACACATTGACAAGTGTGTAATTACGGGTCACACTAAAACATCTCTTGCCGTGTGTTGACCCTAGGTCTTGAATAGGTCGGTGACCAGAGTAGCAACAGATGATGGCGGTTATCAAAAGACTGCAGCCAGGTGGTCTTTTGAGTGTTTGTTGACCCTTGTATATCGGCCAGATGGCTTCTGTACACTGACTGTATAATGACCCTTTTTGAAAGGGTTCTTGTTGAAAGGGTTTTAGCGGTGTGTCTTTGGCAGTCCCTTTGACCTGAATAATACCGACTGGCTGGCACCACTAGTTATAATTTTTATAATTTAAAAATTATATCTTTTTCCTTCTTGTTATCACTCCTTCTTGTTATCACATTACAATATTAAATAAATAAACTATTAAACATAAAATTTCACACTTGTACAAGAAGAATTAATAAAATTTCTTACAAAATAAATAATAAAATAGAAATTACAAGTGAAAAGAAAATGTCTACTTTCTACATATCAAAAATTGAATATTGTCTACCAAAAATCTTCGATAGAGATTCCTTTTTTTATATACCCAACCAAATTTGACCAATCGCGTCCGTTTAAATGTATAACCATTTCTCTGCTTCTGACAAGGTACTTTTGCCCAGATAACTTTTTCTAAGATTCCCGAGCACTGCCAAGAAAATGGAATACGCTCTCAAATTCCCTCAGATTGTATAAAGAAGCAGTTATAATTTTTGCCTTCGATATAATATGGCTTGTAATTTAAATCAACAGGCTATTTATTGCATCTGAGTTTGCGTAAGAAATAATTGCTTTGAAATCCTCAAAAATCTTTGAATAATATTAAAAATTGGTCTCTTATCTTTTGTTTTATCTTTTATCTTTAACTTGGGATTTGTGAAATGGAAAATGCAAGTTAAATTTACAGGAACTCATAAACCTAATTAATATTGTATCAAATGATAATCAGATAAGAAGGTTTCAATTAAAAATCTATCTGTTTTTTGGCTTTTCTCAATGACTGGTATGCCACGTACATTTCTGAAGCTAGTCGGATTCCGCACACGGGGCTTGAATTTGTTCATTTTTTGTTTTATGTGTCCATAATTTTTGCTACAGTAAACCAATCCGCTTTTGTCGTATATTCCTATGAATTTTTAAGACGTACATTCATGATTTAAAAAAAAAGGGGGGTGAATGGCCACTACGCGTGACCAACATCTAAAGTTCGTTTCATCTGTACTGGATACTGGTGAAAGATTATTTGAGTCAAAAATAAAAAAATAAAAATATAGCAGGCATAGATGAGCACTTTCCACTAATTTTTTTTTTTGCTGTGGATTAAAATCTGTATCATAAGGATTGCCGGATTTTTTAAAGCAAATTCAATTTTAATGTAAATTGATAACAATGCATCACTTTTTTAGTATCAAGCAGAGATAAAACGAACACTGGCTGTCTTTTTGCAGTTGATCTCTCTCTATCACTTCAAAATATATATTATAAGTGATCTTTTTAAAGTACCTATAGCACAATAGATCACTAGCCGGTAGCAGTGCACAACCCTCCAAAAAAAAAAAAAGAAGCGTTTAATTTGTCGAGAGACTGTTGCTGTATTTAAAGAATACAATATAACAACGTTAAAAGACCAACATGAATCAAAATACAATGAATGATCTTTTAGGTTTCCGTGGCCATTATTTTCATGAAAAACATTTGGAGTTTTAGATTGAGAGAAACAGACATTTCACCCAATTAAACTTCATACTAAACCTATTGCAATGAGCCTCTTCAGGGTTGTTACACCTTGAAAGGCTCAAGAAGCGTTTTTACATAGTGAATATCAAAATTTCCACAATGAAGTGAGAAAAATTGAAGCTACCTACATTTTAAATTGCATTCAAAAGGATAAAACACAAAGCTTTGTTCACCATTACAACAACCATATAATATTGTTAGGCAAGTTATTTTGTTGCATCGTTGATTGCAAAAAAAACTGAAGCCATTTTCGGATGAAGGATTTGTGAAAAAATGTTTGGAAGTCATTGTAAAAAATGTTTTTTTTTTTTTATAAAAACTTAATTCCTAAATAAAATCTTTTTCTTAAATAAATATGAATAATAAAAAATAAAAAAATTGGTTTTTGGACATACAGAAATTGTTTGCATAGTTCTTGTGCATTTTATTTTGCCTAAATACGCTTTTAAAAAAGTGAAAATTCGGCCGCTGAAATTTTAATAATAATTAGAACAACAGAAAAATAGTGAAGGAAGCGAGCAATATTGTTGCAGAGAAGGCTGTAAATGAAATGGCCTTAAATGACTAGCATAACACTACTTAGAAAGGCATAGCAGCCTGTATAGTTGGCAATATATGCTACAGAGTATTCACTTGATCTAGTAGTGGCCCTTTGAAATAGACCGCAACTCCATGGGCACTAGGAGAGTGCCAGGATCAAAGCAGGAAACCAGGGGGGTTCCTGCAAATTCCATAACCACTACTAACACCCGTTAAACAACGCCTGTGCTTTGCTTTCCATTTCTCCTCCTCCAAGTTGAGTCGGTCGCTCGTCCGCATTGCATTTAACTTCTCAATAACATATATAAGCCTAGGGAAATTAATACGAACTCATTTCTAAACATCAGTGCTGAAATCAACTATGAAAATTCAAAAAAATTTATTTATAATTTTAATGTGAGATTATAATAGTATTATTTAAACAAATATTATATTTGTGTCCTCACGCGTTGGTCTAGTGGCTAATGCCTTTGGTGCAAGAATTCAGGGTTCGATTCCCGTGAGGGTAAAGTGAATGTTGATCTAGCATCGTGAAAAAAAGTGGGAAGCTATACTTGGTAGCGCACCTAGGTAGCGAAGGCAGGAACTAAACGGCGAGGGAACTGCGGCGTCATACCAATACAAATCGCCGTCTGGCAAGGCTTGGCCCTTCATGGACTCTTGCGCCATAGATTATAATTATTATTATTATTATTTTTTTTTTTTTATTTTTTTTTTTTCACAGGTGATACCTGGGTTATTCTCTTGCTTACGGGTTGCTTTTGCTACCAAGTAAGCTAGATGTCTCTTGTGTATCCGGTGTTGTTCAGAAATTTCCGTACAGTGTTACAAGTTTTCAGTATGACAGCTTTCTGTATCTGTTGATGTATGTATGGGTGTAGTTCTAGTGTTTCTATGTTGCGGATGAAAGAGTGTGTGTGACTCCTGTAGGTGATATTATAATTGGTAGTATTGTTATTTTGCTCTGCTTCCATATTTGTTTTATTTCTATTGCGAGAGGTGTGTATTTGTCTATTTTTTCCTGTTCTTTTGTTTTGCTGTTTAGTATATAGTATTATTATTATAGTATTATAGTTATTATTATTATTATTATTATTATTATTATTATTATTATTATTATTATTATTATTATTATTATTATTATTATTATAACATTACTTTCCAAAATTTAACTTAATTCTAGTGTATTATAGTATACTGAAAAGCTCGATCTCTTAATATATAGCGTTGCCGACACAATGGCAATGTCAATCCGGAGAATTAAGAATAATTTTCCAACAAATTTCATTTCTAGTTTTTGTTGCCAATGTTTATATTCCGTTTGAATTTAACACTCGTCATTGACGGACATAATAATATTCTACCTATATTTGTTGTGAATTTTTTGAACTGAAATAATTTTTTTTGTAATATTATTCTTAATACAGCTTTTTTTCATTGATTTCCTTATGATTATTGACCAAATTATGTAAAAGCGGATGTGAAGTCATATGGACTTTCCCTTACAATTTATAAAACTGTAAAAATAATTTTTGTTTAAACGTGGATATTTTTACTTTCTCTTACTCCTTATAAGAGGAAGTATTGTAATCGTGTCAAATTTTCAATATCGAGCTGTCACCGGAAATATCCGTTTGGAGGTCTCCTGACTTCAAATAAGTGGTTTTTAGCAAATGGTCTAGATGTGTGTGTGTGTTTGTTGTGTATGTACGTATGAGAACAGCATAGCTCAAAAACGAAAAACCTTAGAAAGTTGAAACTTGAATATATTCGTTTAGTATCACCATGGCTCTGACAGTAGTTATCTGTCCAAACTTCCTCAACCGGAAAGGACCACTTTTACTAGTTTTTTTTTTTTTTTTACTTTTTTGCGATTTTCTCAAAAAAAATGGCTCGGACGATTTTCTTTAAACTTACCATATCAATTACACATACAAAGTGCTACAACTTGTATTTGAAACATTTCTCCGGGAAAATTCATTTAAGGGCACTTTTGGGGTGGGGTGGGGGGTTAGGTTTCATCTAAAGTGATATTTCAGTTTATTAGACAATTTTGTCTTCTAAATAATGTTAATTAGAATTAAATATGTTATTGAAATTCTGAGTTTGAAAAAAATCAGATAACCGGAAGTGCGTTTATTTTAACACTTTACTAAATGATTTTTTTTCCACTTTTTTCGCGATTTTCTCAAAAATGGCTCCAACGATTTTCTTGAAACTTCGTATATAAACTAAACATACGAAGATCTACAATGTTTATTTAAAATATTTCTCTGGGAAAATTCAGTTAAGGGCACTTTTAGTAGAGAGGTGGGGTTACAGCTTCCTCTAAAGTGCTATCATAGTTGATTGTATAAGTCTATCATTCAAACAAAATTAATTAGAAATAAATAGATGGCCAAAATTCCCAGTTTTACGAAAATTAGTTTTTACTCAACAGTTTGTTTTTTTTTTCAGTTTTCGACGAATTTCATTAAATTTGGTACACAAACTATAAAATTTGTCAATTATAATTTTAAGGACTGGAGTAAGAGAAAGTTCTGTGTTTAAAAACCAGATTTTTACTTAAATAAAGAAATGCAGGTGGGTCATGGAATCCTATCCAAGACAGATAATAGTTGAAGAGATTACACTTAGTCCCCACAAGAGTGCACCAATAATATCAAATAAACCTACATTAAAATTTAAATTCACAGATTCCTGAGAACCTCCCAAAAAATCAGATTTTTCCAGAAAAATGTTTCAAATATAAGTGATAGACATTTTTATAAAACAAGTAAAATGTTGGTTGGGCGGGAACCAAAAGAAAATTAGTTCTTAAAGTTGAAATGTTTTCTTATTTTCTTTGGCCTCAGCCAATCAAAATTTTGTTTATTTGATTAATAATAGTCAAACTATTATTTAAATATAAATAAAACATAGTATTTCCGGTGTGAAAATTAAATTCCAAAAATTGGATACGATCGCAATACTCCCTCTCGTACTAGGGATTAAGAGAAAGTTAAAAGAGAAAAAATACTTATAACAACTTAACTATTAACTTCGATCTACAATTGAAGCTCAAAAAAAACAAGGGCTGATTTATTTGAATAATAAGAAAGGTTTTACTATTATGTCAAGTATATGCGGCTTTTTTAGTGCAGGTCTCAAATACGCAAAGCAGATGACGGAAATGCTCAAAGAGGATAATGGATTCTCGGTGCACAATAGAAACAGAATTGTGTGTTATTTATTAATAAAATATCTAGTGAAAGATCAAATAGAAGATTCCTTTTTTTTTGTAACAGTTTTTTTTTTTTGCTGAGATTGCTTTGCCTTTATTTTGTTAAGGAGCTAAATTTTTATTGATGCTAAATTTTAGATATATAAAAAGTTTCGTCATTATTTCTGTTAGTTTATTTAAGTATTCAAAATATTCAGGTACGTATACATCAAAGGAACAATGAGGAACATTTATGTTTCTGTTGAATATTTCGTAAAATGTTCCACTAAGTTCCAATAAATTGTTGTTGCAGTAAACAAAATGAAAAGTTCTTTTGTGTTTCGTGCTTCCGTTCGAAGCGTTAAACATCAAAGGAAACAGTGGAAACACTCGGCAATAATCGGATTGGGAACTTTTTATTGCGGCAGTGGAGACTTCTTCCCGACAACCCCGTTTCCGCTTTCGTATTTTGGGGGATCTTTTTAGACAGTTCCTACCCATTCGGGTTTACCGGTCCTCCGTTGCAAGCAACGGGATGGTTTAACAAGAGGAGGATGTCACCCTATGGAAGGGTCGTCTAGTGCTATGCCCGACCATAGCAAAAGTGCCGAACCCTGGCACACCCCCGCTTGACCCATTTGAGGACAGGTTGAGGAGATACGCTCAACCAGTGCGCAAAGTGATCACATAAAGGTCACACTTCACTCCCAGAAGCTAGATAAGGCAAACTTTAGCAGGCTCTGGTGAATCGCGCACACCCAGCAAATGCGCTACCAGCTTAGGGGCGGTTCTGGGGTTTATTTTATATAGCGAGTCTCCTCCCGCTCAACTCAGGACCGCAGTCCTTGGAGCTGCTGTTTAAACCATGACCACTATGAATCCTACCTCAATTGCAAGCAATTGGCTCGGATAGTAGCTTGCGCTCTTAGTTCAGTATTTCAACTCTAACGAGCTAGCGTGACTGATCGCACGCCCCGATGGATACCACGAAATCCATCTACTGATTCCTGTCCATTACCTCAAGTACAGGGTTATCAGTAACCCAGGATACTTACAGGCAACCCTGCAAGAGGAAAGGATCAGGATGGGTTGGGGGAGGGCATCCCCAACCTGGAGAGCCAGAGGCTGATTGCACCCCGATGGGTGGGCGATGGAGGCGCCACAGACCAATGCCAAACGGCAGTGGAGACACCTAGCGTTGCTGTTAGTTTCGGTTTAGTTGTAGTGCACGTGGAGACAACTGCTTGTACATTTATTGCGTCTTTTTAATTACGCAGCCACCGAGTCCCAACTGGAGCAACGACAAAATAATTGAATTACTCAAAACATACAGAACCTTGGAATTCTTGTGGAACCCCCAGAGATATAAAATACAAGTGCAGAAATGCGAAGCATGATGCATGGTCTGTGCTGTGTGGAATAACTGGCGCGGTAGAAGGAGAAATGAAGACAAAGATTAAAAACATGACAGCCCAGAGTTTTGCAGAGAGGGAATACGATATCGTTCATATAAAAAAAATGACTACATTTATATTGATGTTGCTTTGGTGGAGCCACTGCGTTTCCCAGAAACAAATAAATTAGAAACAAAACGTAATTGTTGCTAGAATTAGTTACTTTGGTGGAGACAGAAAGTTTCCATGTGTTGCCTCAAGTTCCATTATTGTGAAACAAGTGGCAATACATGGCAACAATAAGTTACTCATTGTTTCTTTGGTGAATACGTACCTTTTTATTTAATCATGTAATTTTCTGTTTCATCGTATCTAGAAATTATAGCTAAAACAATTTAGCTAAATTAAATTGTATATATAAAATGAATAACTAAATGTTGGTGCTTATTTATTTATTTTTTTTTTAATTTAAGGAGCGTCAAACATCTATGATCGTTGCGCCCGGAGCCTTCTCAGTGCACTGCCGGCCTCCGGGCAGTGTTCTCTCGTTACACACAACACTGTCCATCACCGTTCAGTGAGCTGTAGAGGTTACTTAGGAAGAAAAAATCTAAGGTTAGCACAGCTGGACTCGAACCCGGGTCCTCCGCGTAGGAGTCCAGTATGCTAACCACTTAGCTATTCGCTTCCCTTGTTGCTGCTTATTAAATACGATTATGCAAACAACTAACACAGGGTGTTTTTTTTTTTTTTTTTTTTTTTTTTTTTTTTTTTTTTTTTTTTTTTTTTTTTTTTTTCTTCCCCTTTCTCTATAAGAGGAAGTATTGTTGCAATCGTGTCTAATTTTTTAAATTTGAGTTTTAAAAGGAAAATATACATGTTTTGAGAATCTCTGAATAAGAAAACAACAGGAATGTAAGTATGTCTTTGTGTGTAAAAAAAAATTCTTAAAAACAAAAAAATCGCAGAAGGTTTTAAGGTCAAAAATCTATAAACCGGAAATGTGGTATTTTAGCCGGAAATTACCGGAAATTAATAGACCTTAACAGGAAATTAATAATTTTTTTCTTTTACTTTTTTCCAGATTTTCTCAAAAATTGTTAAAACGATTTGGTACTGGTATAGTGTGTGCTCTAGCGTCATGATTCTGGTATAGTGTGTGTGCGCTCTATTGTCATGATTCTGGCATAATGTGCGCTCCATCGTCGTCATGATTCTAGTATAGTATACAAGTGTAGTGGAAGAATGAAATGCAAAAATAATAGTTGTGAAAAATAGTTTAGTGAATTTTGACAATATTTAGGTGTAGCAGTTTTGGAAAATAAATTGTGAATTTACCTTCAAAAAGAGTGTATTTAGAGTCAGGTACTATAATATAAGGTCATTGCAATTAAAGAAACAAAGGCACAAGAATCCATTAGGCCAACTCTTTTGTAAGAGAAAATCCCCCGCTAGAGCAGGGCATTCTTGGGACAGTCTGCATTCTGCTTTCAGAGCCAGAACACTTGCTTCAGCAATCGCTCTCTTAAACTCATCCCAGTGATTGAGATTTGCCTTTATTCTAGATCATTTATGAATACAGTTTGTTGTAGACACCGAGACAGAACACTTAGGAATCAGTGCCAGCTTTAAGTTATAACATAAGAGTTTATTCCAACTAAATTCAGTAAATTAATTAATATTGCTGTGTTATTGAATAGCATTTAAATATCTTTAAAAAATATATTTAATTCAATCTACCAGCGCTTTCTTAATTATTCTTATTACTTCACTCTCTTAAACATATATACTTACAAGCCCTTTTACTAAACCGTTCAAGCCACTACAAACATACAAAACTCAACACACTCCAAATACATTTCACAAGCTAGCTTCATGATTCTGGTTTAATATGAACTATGTACGAAAAATTAAAATTAAACTTAATATTTTTAAAACATTTATCACATCCGTCGTAGCATGCATACTACGGCGGATAAATATGCATGCTACGACGGATAAAATATCAGATTATATCCAGCATTGCGGACCCATCCACATATTCAACATTTATTATCACGGTTGATGAACTTTACTCATGGTCATCCCTCATGACGGTAAGCGCGCGGAATACAACCGTTTATCCATCTATTTTCCAGTTTGACCGGTTTTTTTTTTGGTCAACGGGTGATACGAGGGGCGAGGGCGGAGCCCCTCGTAGAAGAGATTACTGAAGGCCTTACTTCTAGTAAGGTTATATTTACTAAAGTAGAGCACATATTTTATACAGTAGATATTGTAGTGGAAGAAAGCAATGAAAATAAATAGTTTAGAGTTTAGAATATTTTATAGTATCCAAAATAGTATTTTGTTAATATTTTATAATTATCTTAGTGCTGTGAATTTACCTTCAAAAAGAGTGTATTTTAGAGTCAGGTATATTAAATCTAGGTCATTGCTATTGGGAAAGCAAAGGCACAAAAATCCCGTTGGGTTAATTTTTTTGTAAAAGAAAATTCCCCCACTAGAGAGTGATTCCTTAAGACAGTCTGCCTTCAGCTTTCAAGGAATAGAGTCTGACTGCTGCTTTCAAACAACGAAGTCTGCATTCTGCTTTGAAAGCCAGAACACTTCAGGAATCGCTCAGTGCCAGTGATAGATATTTGCCTTTATTCTAGATATACATCTGATTTATAATTGTGATATTGTAAAGTACTTAAATTTACTAAGAGATAATATATTTAATTTATAATCAGTGGGCTTTCTTAATTATTACTAACACTTCTATCTCAAACATACTTACAAGCTCTTTCACAACACTGCTCAAGTCACTACAAATACATTACAATATCATTAGGGCTGGTAGAGCGCACACTATACCGGCACCAACGACTTTCTTTAATCTTCACAAACCATTCACACAAATAAATGCCTATCACTTTTATTATGAAACTTTTTTTTTTTTGTTTCAGGAAATTAAATTTTTTTGTAGCCACAGTGCAAAAATGGTATACCTAAATTCTCTAATTAACAATTAATTCTCTAATAACGTAATTCACCTAATTACTTCTTTAAAGTGAATTTTAAATTTATTAAATTACAATACTTTCTCTTTACTAATACATTAAGAGAAAGTAAAAATTAGAGAATGTAATAAGTGTCATTTAACTTGGGTAAAAAATTCGTTCAATTTATCAAGTAACAAACAAAATAGAAACTGGAAAAAGGTTTCATTCTATTTGTTAAAAGGTTATATTTAATCTGAAAATGGCTTTCCCCAAGGTGGGAGTTTGTCTCCTCATTTGTGGTGCCTCATCGTCGATGAGCTACTTTGGGAGATGAACCGCAGGGGATTTTACTTGCAGATGTACTCCGATGATGGGGTAATTTAATCACAGGGAGGCATCTGAGTGTGGTGAGTGACTTGATGCAGTCGGCGTTATCTTACGTGGAGCAGTGGTGCAGGAATTATGGCTTGTCCGTCAACCCGGACAAAAGCTCCTTAGTTCTCTTTACCAGGAAGAGGAAACTGGAAGGGCTCAGGAGACACAGGCTCTTCGGCAAGGAAGTGCAAATTTGCAGAGAGGTTAAATACTTGGGGGTCCTCATCAACAATACTTGAATTGGCGGGCTCACAGTGGGTATGTTTGTGAGAAGGGACAGAAGGTTTTCTGGCAGTGTAGGAGATTAGCAGTAAGACCTGGGGAGTTAATCCCCGAGGCATCCACTGGATTTACGAGAAGTTGGTGAAGCCAAGGATACTCTATGCTGCAGTGGCATGGTGGTCTGGTACCTTGATGGGAAGGAACAGCAAGAAACTGCTAGTGCAGCGCACGGCCTGTTTGGCTATTACTGGCGCGATGAGAACGACACCGACGGTGGCATTGGAGATGCTTTTGGGGCTAACCCCTCTTCAGTATGTGGTAAGAAGAACTTGGGAGAACTTGATATTCTGGATAGCCAGGCCGCACTAAGGGCTTTGAGTAAGCCTTGGTGGAGTTCGAAATTAGTGGGAGAATGTCGGAGAAAGCTCAATGCTTTAGCTCGGAGGGATACGGTGCGCCTCTATTGGATACCCGGACAGGCGGGAATAGAGGGAAATGAGAGGGCAGATCGGTTGGCCAGGGAGGGATCATCTCAACCATTCTGTGGTCCTGACCCAGTCCTGGCTGTCACAAAGTCGTTTCGTGACAAACAGATTAGACTTTGGGAGACGAAAGTTTTGGAGAAACGCTGGGGGGACACGCAGGGGTGCCTCCAAGCCAAATGATTTATAAAGACAAGTAAGCAGGGAACTTCGGAATATCTCCTGTCCCTTAGTAGGACGGGTCTGAGGACCCTGATAGGGATAGTGACTGGACACACTTGGGTGTCCAATCACTTGTTTAATATAGGGAGGACGTCCAGTCCCATTTGTCAGAACTGCGACGACGGAGTTAGGGAAACGGTGTACCACTACCTATGTCAGTGTCCCCGTTTCGCTAGAACTAGGTTTCGTGTATTTGGGAGGGCATCACTCTCGCAGGATTGCCTGCGCGAGCTGGAGTTTAGGGATATCTTGGGATACTGTAGACTAACCGGTAAGCTACCGGGGGAGATTAATTAAGGGGATAGGGGGGTATCGGGGGGATAAAAGCCACATAGGCTTAGGTCCCGCGCCATTAGGCACCCGAATAACAGTAATAATGATAATCTGAACATCCTATAATATATATTTATTTGCTGATTAAAAATTAAAATAAATATGCAACACAGTATATATTATTTTATACTTCTTAAATTAAATTATTTAAATGGTTTTAAAATTACAATTGAAAAGTTGATCTACAAGAAGAAACAGGAAAAAACTTGCACCTACAAAACATGTTTGCATAATTTACTTGACAGTAAAAGTTGTATGCAAGGTTAAAGCAAATGTATATTATTATATACATTGTACATTACAGGGTATATTATTATATTTGTATGTATGTATGTATGTTACAATATATACAGGATTGTATAACTACTTCCGGACCTACAAATAAAAGCTCAAGTTAATAAACTTTTCAAACGTATAATATGATTTGCATGAACTTGAAAAATTTCACTCTAAGCTAGGTTTACAATATCACAATTTAAATATCTACCTAGTGCTATGTATGTATATATATATATAGCAATACTTAGCAGAAGCTTAGCTGAATGTTCACTGTTACTGAAGATAGTTTACTTTCTGCCCCCTTAAGCAAATATTTAAATTCGAAATTTTATTTATTCAATAACTTTCATAGTTGTTCAACATACACTTTATTCTCTTCATTTTAATATGAAAAACTTTTCAACTCTTATACATGAGTAGTAGTACCAAATGTATCTCTCTATATCATAAAATTTTATTATAAAATATATATATACATTTGTATGTTTTATATTTTCATGATAAAAAAAAGGATTAAAAACAAACTATAAAATCCTTTAAATGTATTATTTTATTATTTTTTAAAAAAAAAAAACAATTATAAATATCATTTGGACTTCCGTGGCCATTGACATGAAAGCATTTAGGTTTTCGGGTTGTTTTAAACCTAAGTTTCGTCCATATTGCAAAAAGCTTCTTAGGAGAGCGTTATACTTGATGGCTAAAACTGACAAGAAGCAGGATGGGTAGTTGTAAAAGAAGTGGGAGAAAGGCGGAACCTAAATCACACAGAATGAAACCCATATCAACTGGTATCAGGATGGCTGATCCAAAGGATTTGCCCAAGAAAGAAAATCATTTTCAGCATGCTTGGAAACAAAACGGCTGCAAGGATAGTGAGTGGTTACTCCCTTCAGTAAGGGCAAACATCTTTCTCTTGTAAGAAAACTCAAAGGAAATGGAGGAAAATGAGAGAAAATAACCAGGGCTGTTTTCCAATATGTGCAATAAGTGAGAGAAGATTGCAAAAATCCAGTCAGAGCACAAAATAAGAACCACATATTGGAACTTATGGAAAAATTTTAATATACTCAAACGCTTCAACAGTTCCAAAGACAAATTTCTACAAAAAAAAAAGTCATTTCTACTTGGCAGACGATCTAAACTATCCCTACAATATAAAAGACTGATTTATCTAGTAATACAGAAACCTACGTGGATATACGTTATTGAACTATGGGGTTGAATGAAACATTTCAATTCCCGCCGAATCCAGCCATTCCAATGCAAAATCCTCAGCAAAATTGTTAATGTCCCCTACAGTGTGTCAAATCTCACCCTACGAGACCTCAATCGAGACCTCAATATTACTTACATAGCCGAAGTTGCTAAATCCAAATACAAAAAGTTCCATCTGTCCCTCTATGCTCACCATAATCCCTTAGAAGCCAGCTTGGTTACTCTACCTTCCAGATAATCCACCCAGACGTCGAAACGTCGCTGGCCTAGAGACTCTCTAATGAGAAACTAAGTTATAAAGTGCCATATGTGTTTCTTATAAGTCTCATCGCCTCAGGTGATTTGTGTTATCTTTCCCCATGTTTTCTATTGCAACAAAAAAAAAGAGTATGATTTTTTTGGGTAAAATATTTAGTATAGACCAAGAAAGTTTAGTACAAAACGAGACTTAAAGAGCGCAGACTTGGGACAAATATAACAAAACGGAAAAGTCTGCACTTGCAAGACATTCGTCTATAGCTGGGCAAGCAATAAAATTTAAAGACACAAAGTCCTTGGCCAAGTCCTAATGACGATTTTTCGAAATCTAAGTATTTCGCTATAAGTGGAGAGAGTCATGATCAGGCGATGGTCTTTCAGATCATTAGATCCGTCCCCTTCTTAAGATAATTCAATAATGAATAAAGTGGGCAGCTTGGCCCGCAAGGGGTATCTGTTTCATACAGTTATTTGGGGAGTAGCAACCCCACGGGTTACCACAGCTCAGTACCCCATGCACTTCGTCACTCCATACAGTCTACACTTTACAGACAAGGACAAACAGACTACACAAACTAGGGTCTCCGTCCCTAGTTAATTGGCGAAAGCCAAGGGAGAAGGAAGGGATTAGCTGGACTTGCAACGTGTGGTAAGTGGTAGCGCGCTGGATTAGCAACGCGGAGGTCCCGGGTTCGAATCCAGCATGCTGCCCTTAGATTTTCTCTTCCTAGGAGCCTCTACAACTCACTTGGGCAGTGTTGTCTGTAGCTAGAGTACACTGGCCGGAGGCCGGCTGTGCATTGGAGAAGCTCCGGGGGCACAATAGATCTTTCAGGTCGCAGTGCAATAATCCCCTACAACAATCTACAGTCTACAATAATGTGGCAGCTTAATGCCGATGCCCTACATAGATTATATCTACCCACAGCCCCGTTCTTCTACTTAAAATAAAAGCTGTTCTTTTGGGGGGAAAAAAAAACTAACTAGACACTCATTCGTCCGGTGTTAGCGGTAACATTGCCAATAACTTCTCCAAGAGCAATAATAGAAAGAGTAACAATGAATAAGATAAATGTTGTGGTGGTTGGTTCCGCAGAGCTGGAAAGCATCAGAGACATTTTCCGTGTAAGCCTGCTCCATTTTGTGGTCATCGACCGGTTTCGGGCGTTCGCCCATCTTCAGGATGCTTTTTTCAGACAGTGTGACAACACAGACTTCCACGGAGCGAAGTTAGTTTACACACACTCATTTAATAACTTAATATAAACTTTATAATCGTTTATCCTTACAAAGAAGATCGCATTTGTGGAAGGTGCATTTCTTGACATTTTAGAATTACAAATAATTTAGCATTTTTCCTTCTCAATTTATATAAAAATAATATTAAAGTTAACAGGATATTATATATTTTCTTCCAGAACATTTCATTTCGTTTTTATCTGTACAAATATTCAGCAGCTTCATTTTCAAGATTGACACCAAAAAATAGAACAATTACTTTGACCCACCTTACTAGAAATATCTATAAAGAGTTTTCTTTATAATCTAGAAGTATTAATAAACAAACTGCTAATTATATCTCTTTTAAAATTACATAATTCATCCATTATGTAAATATTATTAGAAATTACATACTACGTAGGTATCCGTTATTATTAAATTTAGCCGCACATAATAGAATCTTGATTAGATCAAATTAATCAGTAAAGAAAACCCCCGGAGGGTGTTTGGATCTGCATTGCCGAGTATTGTTCCTATGTTCAACAAGGCTAGTATTTGGCCACTTGCTTTTCCAGCAAAGAGATCCTTAATTAACCTAGAAGGAATGTTGAAGGGGTTGAGTTCATACCGTAAAATTAGTCCTACCATCAATTTTATTCACTAATTTGTATTCAATCCATTGAATTGGTGATTGCAAATACAATATTAAAAAAAAGAAAGATTGTAGTTGCTACTAAAAATCTATTGCGAAAGACACGCAATTGTCTATTACAATAGAATTCCATTGACTAGTTTTTTGTTTTTTAATAAAAAATTGTTAATAGTTGCTCTTAATATTAATTAAGGAAGGCCACAGTTCACGAATGTTGATTTTTTTTAGGACACACCAAATACCTGAGTTTATTACCTTGTAGACCCTGGGAACCTTTTAGGAACTTCGGCCGTTAAAAAGAGTTTCAATTAGCCTTCCGAATGAGTGCTTTGTTTCCCCCCCTTTTTTGGGCAGAAAATGATAAATATGAAAATTTTATTTCATTTTTAATGTATTATATTACATTTAATTAAACAAATGCAAAAGAAATTTCATTATAAATACAAACCAGAATACATAAAAACTCCTTTTCGGCATCTGAAGCTATTTATGACCGAATAGACTAGATTAAATTAACAAGAGTTAGCATGAGCCCTCGCGACTTTACACTACGAGGTCTATTGTGAATCCTCATTGAATATAGCCACGTCTTACAGCTTCGTCATTTTAATCAGGCCTAGCAAAGCTGAAAGCGATTATGTCATGAAGCTCATGACTTTGGATTTAAAATAGATGATAACAAGTGAGTGGGTTCTGTCGAGAAACAGACTATATTTAGGCATGAATTTACTACTGTTGATAATATATTATGTATTCTAATGTAAGCATCATAAATAAATTTGAAATTTTTAATACATATTCAGAAACTTTATTGTTTCTTTATCGACTTTAAAGACAGCCTTGATCTTGTGGAGTTTTCAGGTTAGAAATGGGTGTGAGACAGGGCTCTATCCAAGGTTCTATTCTATTTTACTTATTCATTAATGACCTGTCTCTTGTTCTAGAAGGTAGAGTTTATTGGCGGTGCATGTGTCACCTACTCATGTGTAACGAGACATATGTGCTCTTGGATGAAAACAATGAGGGTCTTCAGATTAATATAAACATGTTAGAGAACTACTGTGATCTGTGAGGATTCCGTAGTGAATCTGGGCAAACTAAAAAATTATTTGGAATACAATTATATTTTCTTGTATTATAATTATATGATACAGGAAAGCGGTAGACTAGATCAGAATGGCGCAAAATGAGTCAGCGATTTTGATAGAAGAACCAAGAGAACTGAACTTCCACAATGCCAGAATCAGAAAACTTCCATTTACCAGAAAGCAGCATTTTTTGTTTTTGTTTTTTGTTTTACAATCTTGAAATAGTGGATATCATCAGTTTTGTACGTATGAAGCAGAAATCTCCTTGTAGGAAATTGCGCGTCATTTGGATGGAATGGGAATTGGAAGTGGAAACAACTTATAGTAAAAAATTATGAATTCTGAATTTTGAGAAAATTTGAAACCAAATAAATGTTTTACATCAGATGTTATTTATTTATTTATTTTTTGTTTTGCAAAACTACGCAGAAATTTGAAAGTACGAACATTTAAGCATTTTTTTTATAAATTAAACTTTAGTAAAGATTTAATAAATAAAAGTAAAAAAAAATTAATGATATTGTATTTATTACAAATAGTTCATTGACAACTTAAGAAAAAAACTTCATTATCATATAAACTCCCACCCCCGCTTTTTTTTTTGTTTTAATATAGCGAAAGGATTAAATAGAATCACATTGGAAAGATAACAAATGCAATTAGTTGATGGAGAAAGAGTTTTATTTGGGATTAGCAACTCATTGTATTACTTCAGTGTGATGTGTTTTTTTGTTGGTTGGGTCACCAGACTCATCAACACATCTTCACATCAACCATACTCCACCCATTTTTTCCACCTTTTATCAAATCCATGCTTCCCCGCCAGCTCCAAAAAAATGGTCATAACTTTCAGCGGTGAAGGTGGGAAGGAGGGTTTTTATTTCCCCATCCGTCCAGTCACAATCAAACTTCTAACGAGATGATACTTTCCAACACCAAATTATTCACCCCCCCCACAGTCAAAAAATAATAAAACAAAAACCTTTTTTTTTTCAACTCACACACACAAGACGCTATGTATATGAATAAAAACTATAGGTCACTGTATGTGTTTACTTTATTTCACTTTTTCACCCATAGATTTCACCACAATAATGCAACATCTACATATCCAACACTCACATTAGGCTGGGATAAAAAACCTTGAAAAAAAAAGGGAATGAAATCCACCCCTCTTTCTTTACGTCCATATGGATAGAAAGGCGGTGGACTACTAAAGGACACCATCAATGAATCTAGAAGAGGGTAGAGAGTTCACAATTAGAGACAAAGGTGGTTTACCCGCAGCCTAGCATTAGATACCACCACTAAAATGTTGATGGTGCGTTTTTCCTAGCTAGATTTAATCAAAACTTCCATCACTCCCGGGCGGCGCCCCCATAGTGACTAATGGCCAAACAGATTTGCTTTTTCCCATACCCATTCTATTCATTGTCATTAAATTGCGATCAATATCTGGCCGCCTCCATTTCTCTTCTTCTTTTTTTGCGATTTTTATAGCTGAACGTTATAATGAATTCATGTTTATATCTTTGTGTACAAAAAATAATGCTATAAAGCATCTAAAGATTCCCAATAAAATAAACTACTATTCCCCCATTTTGTTTTTCTCCAACAAGAAATAATCGTAAATAAAGCGTTTAAAATGGCATCCATTCTTTTTATTTCTACTAAATATGGATTTCAGTTAATGTCCTATGCAATCAACTTAAGGGACGATTCCCTTTAATCCAGCACAGCTGTCTCATTACAGGCATTGGCTCGTAGATATCGATGACTAAATGGAAAATTTAAACGGCTATGAAACCATTCATGCAAATTTGATCTATGTCAATGTTCTAAGGACAGGTTCAAGGACAACTAGTAATAATCGCACCTCAGGAGACCTTCATTGGTTGCCATATTGCCTCTGCGCAAGAGTGAAATGACAATTAAGAGAAAATGGTAATTAAGGTGGGAAGCTTCAGATAAGGGTCGTGGAACTTTTGACTGGATTCCAGATGTGGAGTGGCGTGGGAAGGCGGAATGGTTTGTACCAAACTATTTTACAACACAAATAATTAGTGGGCAAGGCAACTTTGGAGCTTACCTGGTTAGATTTCGTTTAAAAGAAGACCCTTGCTGCTTATGTGGAATGGAGGAAACTGCACTGAATGTGACGTTTGATTGTGACCGGTGGAGTGAAGAAAGAAAGATATTTTTTGAAGAATTACAGAAGGGGGAGAATCATCAAAGTTTAGAATGCAAAGATCTACTTGGTGAAAAAGCATTTCACATCTGAGTGAAATTTGTTCATATTGTTATGAAGGGAAAAGAAGGGGCTCATCAATTTGGTATCTAGTATGTGTGAGAGTGATTAGCGGGAATGAGTTCGGAATAGTTTAGCTGGTAGGATTTTTTTTTTTTTTAATATGTGTAAGTATTTATTGGCTTGATTGAGGTAGAACTTTGACGTGTGAAAGTATTCATTAGGATGGGAATATTTATTGGTGTGAATCAGTTAAGTATGTAAATAGGTTTTAATCATTCTCTACCTAGTGTGAAAGTATTTATTGGTATGAATGGTTTATGGTGTGTCAGTGTTTAGGTTTATAGTTTATAGGGTATCTGGAATATCGAGTACAGATACCCAGCGATGGTGGGCAATGGGTAGATCCGGGTCTGGACTGATGCGATGGTGGAGTCATCGCCGTCGCTTTTTTTTTTCCTCTTCTATAAATGAGAGAGGAGATGGGAGGGTATGGTTTCGGCTAGGTATCTCCCACTTCGTATATTAAACTCTCTTATAATAAAATAAAAAATAAAGGTTCAAGGACATCCCTGAAGATCGCTCCAGAAATTCCAACCTAAGGACAGGTTCAAGGACATCATAAACAATCGCTCCAGAAATTCCAACCTAAGGTCAGGTTCAAGGTCATCATTGAAGATCGCTCCAAAAATTCAAACCTAAGTTCAGGTTCAAGGATATAATTGAAGATCGCTCCAGAAATTCCAATCTAAGAAACCAAAATAAGTTAAAATATCACAAAGAATAACAAATATAATCAAAGATACTTGAAACTCTTTATAATAACGTGGATTAGTCTTAAACGTTCTTAGAGGAAAAAAAATCAAAAACAATTTCATAGCCGTAGAAAAAGAAAAGAATTAATTTATGTTACCATTACTTTTCCAAAACAATGTGTACAATTTTAGAGAAGAAATACGATTAGTCATTAGCCTAGTAGGAAACTAAAGTTTTGTCCTAATTAGAATCCTCTTTCCTCACAAGAGTTCGCAAAGTTGCGCCAATATACTTAGTCTCTCTGCTGTTTACTTCAAGTGGAACATTTCAAAACAGGATTGTCCACATCAGTTGCCTTAATTTTAATAAACGGCCGTTTATTTCATTATTACTTCAATTTTACACTTGTGCCTAAATCTTTAATAATTTAAACTACTATTTCACTCCTCAAAATTATGTCGTTTTTTTTTTTAATTTTTTAACACCTCATAAAATTATTTTGAACGTTTTCCTATTGCAACCAATGGGATCCAGTTTTAAATGCATGAAAGCCATTTTGCGTCAAGAACTGCAGACGGCGATTTCTTTTTTGGGAGCTGGGAAGATATGATATTAGCAGCTGTATTTCCACATGTATCATGACTTTTTAGGGTTTTAAGGAATTATCATGTTGACCACGCCCACATTTGACACCTTTACTTCTACACTGTGATTGGTTAATTATTTATAGCTAATTATTTCTTTGAAAAAACTAGTTTAGAATTTTTTCACTAATTTTCTCTTCGTAGGTGTTTTATAAATTATCAAATTGTGCAATAAAAATTTTTATTATAAAAATGCAAAAATTCAAGTTATTTTTAATATATTATTTACTGTTTTATACAATAATTAATGTGGCCTATAAAGGAAAAACCCAGAATTTTCATTCCATTGTTGAAAAAGAAGTGGAAATCTAATGTTAATCCGCCATTAGATTTTGGCGGATCCGTTTATACTAATGTGACAAAATAGAAGTCATGTTAAACACCTACAAAAATTTCTTCAAGGAATTCATAACTTTAAGTTAAACAACTTTTCTTAGACTTTTCTTGTATGTTCGCCGGGTTTCTGATTTTTTTTCAACCTTACATCCAAGGTGAGAGCCCTATAAGAAAACAATTCCTCCCTCTATATGTATAATACACTTCATACTAAATTAGCGTAACACAGAGGTGTCTTCTCGGTGGCTAAATCATCAATTGCCTCATGATAACCATGATCGGGCAATATAGTGCACAACTTCCGAATTCATTTCATTTATAATTTTTAATTAATTTGACTTAAGGTTCTTCATTGTGTAACAGCAACCAAAGAGAGTAGAGAGAAGAGAAACGAACCCAACCACTCTCTGGGACTGGAGTGGGAGAAACCAGATAAATACAGCAACGGACAGTCCAGAGATATATAGTTCACTATAGTTCATCATCTCGCCAGTCACTACGTGTCATTCTCATACCACTCTATCTTAACCATTCTCTATTGTAAAGTCCAGACAGACTGTGTCTCTTTATTAACATACAAGTTAACCACCCAAATTCTCTCCACCTAACCACTGTAGCGCGCTTCCGTGTCCACTGTAGCGTTGTAAAGACTTGTAATGTAATTGATGAGGGAAAACCCCATGTACCTCAGGCATATTCTAGCTCACCATCTCACAAACCTACTCCATACATTGTTCACTAGATAGACATCTACAAAATAAGCATGAAATCCAAAGAGTCATAAACAGATCTTTTAGGGTGCAGTGCATTTAAGTTTATAACCAATTTCTCTACACATCATATTAAACAGATTGTACATAGCAACTAAAATATTATATTTTGTTTTCTGAAATTTATAACTGCAATTACATACGTACAATAACTGAATGTAATGTTAAACTGGAAAATGTGTCTAGATGTCCTGAATCATCCAGTGATGATTGTTATAATTATGATATCACTGGGCCATCGGCACTTTAAGCGTCGTTGTATGTTAGTTTCCTGGGAGGGGGTCTGAGAGGAGAGTGTCTCTGGGCTAGAGGGTTATGGGGAGATTGAATTCTGAAAAGAAATGTTGTCAATATAAAGGAAAAGGATTGTGAGATTCGGTCCTTTTAAAAAATAAGAAAACTTAAATTCTTGCCAACGTTTCGACAAATATATATTGTCTTTTTCAAGGCCTACAACGTATAAATACAATAGGTTCTTTTTTGAAAGTCCTATTGTATTTATTAACAACATTACAAAAACTATTGTATTTATAGGTTGTAGGCCTTGAAAAAGACAATATATGTGTCGAAACGTTGGCAAGAATTTAAGTTTTCTTATTTTTTAACAAGACCGAATCCTTTTCCTTCATATAAGAACGGTCGAGAAGAATCTTCCATAGTTGTCAATATATATGTCGGCATCGATGGAAACGAAGGCAATATTCAGATATATGTATAAGATGAGATTGGATACATAATAAGGATAATCTGAATTATGGCGAAGGATTTTACCCATTAAAGGATTTAGATTCAGTTCAGATTGGAATGTTTTGCGGTATGGTACAGTTCTATAGTCCATATGTCTATAGAAGTTTCAATAAGGAGGCGTATAGCACCATCTTACTAGAAAAAGGGAGAAAGATAATTTAGAGCTATTACCTTGTAGTCTGTAGAGGAGTCAAAAATGATTTTCGAGGTCCTATAGCGTTTGAGGATTCATGTAAGCCTCTGTCTAAGATAACGGTCATGGTCAGCAGGGAATGGGTGTATCATTTAGGTTTTATGATTCAAGGTGAATGTTATATATTGCATTTATCCACATTTACTTTATTTTCCACTAACTAGCAGGTTTCAAAGAGTGTATGGTGAATTTGAAGCGAACGGAGAGTAGTGACAGGATTGCAGTCCAGGTGAACACCGAGGTATTTGGGTCGTTGAGAACATATATTAAATAAAAAAGGGGTGTAAGACTGCTTCCTTAAGGTATGCCTGCATGAATTGGATGGATGAATGGAAGAGAATGCGATGCCTGCACAGGCTTGGAAGAATCATTCTCTTAATATAAGATTTTAGGATTAAGCGGTACGTATTAGGAAGGATGTCCTTGGAAATTGATAATAAATCGTCACGCCTTCATACCTTGTAGAAGGCGATTCTTCGACCGATTACATGAAATTTGAATGTTTCAAGCTTTAACAGAGCTCGCTGATTCAAGCAGGATTATCCGTAGAACTTCTAAAAAATGCTATTCTAAAAAAGTACTCTGCACTCTGGTATCAAAATGGGCTAATGAGAGCTTTGAGAATTACGTGGGTCTAAACAGGGCTGCCTGATGAGCACTATGTTGTTTTCATTCAATAATTTATAATTAATATTATTCATGTTACTTAGCAATAATATAAAGCATCAATGATGCTAGCTTATCTATCTTAATATATTCTCTTACGACACCACTTTTAATTAATGAACGCCATTTTCTGGAGCGTTCTTAAATGAATGAAATTTTTGAAAAACCATAAATTTTCACAAATCTACAAAATCCTAACTTATTGCTTTTAGTTTTTTTTTTTTTTTTAATATTAAATCAAGCTTTACAATCGAAATGTAATTAAGTAATCAAGCAAAAATAGAAATTTTACTATTTCCAAGATTTTATAATCATAATTATGTAGATGTATTGCATATTTAAATTTTCAATAATACAATCCAAACAAAACTGGTCCAATTGTTGCACTTTAATAATTGATTATACGGTACTGTCGAAGTGATAACTCCCGCTAGTAACCATATTCTGATGACAATATTTGCATTTGGACCATTAAATTTACAAATGATGTTTAAATAGGAAGAAGCACTTAGGTTAAAGTATGTACATAACGCAACACAAATAATACAGGTTTGCTGCTTGCATCAAACATTTTGACAACATTAATTATATACAAAAGAGATTCTAATTAAAATAAAGATAAACTTTTCAGCTGTATATATTACATAATAATAATGCATGATAGTTGTCTATTAATGTATTTTTTTATTATTTTCTTATCAATGAAAGAAGCAAATATGACAGAAATATGAGGGAAATTCAATAAGGAACGAGATAAATCGCTGAAGCTCAAATACGATTTATTTAATCAATACAAAACCTTGGCTTCCCTTCAACATAGTCTCCAGCACATTTATTATACACTTGTTCCATCGTTCTTCTAATTTGGGTATGCATCTGGCATAAAATTCTTTGGGTCGATCTCGAAGTCCCTTTTGCACCTGACTTTTAACTTCTTCAGTAGATGGCAATGTTACCCACGTAGAGCCTCTTTAAGGGGTCCAAACAAATGGAAGTCCGATAAGGCGAGGCCTGGGCTGTAGGGGAGATGAGGAAGGATCTCCTACCCCCTGCGAATCCCAGAATACTGTAAGCATGACTTTTCCTGCAGACGCCTAGATCTTAAATTTCTATCGAGTGGAAGAACCTGTATGCTTCCACTAAAGGCTGTGATCCATGTACCCACGTTTCATCACATGTTACAGTTCTAGTGAAAAATTCTTTTTCAATTAAACATCGTTCTTTTAGCTGATTGAAACCTGGTTTATTTGTGGGCGTCTGTAAGTTGTCTTGGAACCCATCTCGCACAAGTTTTTTTTTTGTATTGCAGCTTTATTCTGAATAATGTTATGGACGGTTCCAACATTCGCGTGCATTTCTTCAGCTCAGTTCAATAGTAACACGCCTGTTGTCCTGAGTTAACGCGTTAATGTTGTTGCAACTTCAACCGATCGTCCGTTTCGTTGCTCGTCAGAGCCACTTACCGGTCACATTTAAACTGTTTTACCCATTTGAAAACGTTTGAACGGTTTAAACAATTATTCCCGTACACTTTCAACATTCTTAAGTGGATTTCACTACCTTTGATACCCCTGCAACTAAAAATCTAATCACTGAGAGTTGTTCTTCCGAGGTGCAATGCTCGTACGGACTTGCCATTGTTAACTGAATACATTTGAGGTTATGCTTACCAAGTATTCTCGAACAGCGGATGAGAAACTATGTACAAGAGTGCCAACTTGACGCACTGAAACTGTTGTGTTGATTAAACAAACCGTTTCTTCTACCGTTACTTATTGAATGATCTTCGTTTATTAACAGTTTAGTTATGTTATAAAATGGATGTGAGGTGCCATTAAATCAATAAAACTTCATTCAAATTTTCAGTGATCGGTAACAAGTCAAAACTGAAAGAGATTTGTTTTACTCTTTCAGTAAGTAGGTTTATGAATTTTCACTTTCAAATTGCTCAGTAGGAATTTTGCAGAAGGAGGTCCACCCAGATCGTATAGGAATTTCTGGTAATAAGGTTGAAAATTAGGCGCCTTTCACATCCACTATCTGGCTTCGGGGTATAGATAGCTTACTAACGGCCTTTTTGGTCATCGATGAATCTGTTTTGAGATTTGTTTACGGTTGTTGTTGTTTGGGGGGGGATCATCTAGGACCATATATGAGCTTTGAATAGAGTAGTGTTTGTCGCTTTTCATTAGTCTATTAGACATTCATTTAGGGTAGAAAATGATAAAATTTAACTATTTTATGTGCACTTATTTCTAAAATAAGGCATGCAACATATATTTTTTTTAATTTAAGGCGCGTCAACATCTATGGTCATTGGTGCCCGGAGCCTTCTCAGTGCACTGCCGGCCTGCGGACAGTGTTTTCTCGTTACAGAGAACACTGTCCATCACCGGACAGTGAGCTGTAGAGGCTCCTAGGAAGAAAAAATCTAAGGGTAGCACAGCTGGACTCAAACCCGGGTCCTCCGCGTGGGAGCCCAGTACGCTAACCACTATTCCCTTCCCTATGCAACATATAGATAGAGATATTAACGACTTGGTCCAAAGTACATCACTTTACAAACGATACCATTTCTAAGTGTTAAAAAGAAATAAAATGCAAAAAGGAACACACTGAACCAGCTACAATAAAGCCGGTGGTTACATCTTTCGTATAATGTAAAACCTATTTAAACCTATTGAAAATCTTATTCATGAACTCGTTGCAGCCTCTTACCCTATATTTATATTCCTTCTTAAAATTAGAATAAATAAATAAAAATTTAGAAGTTAAAGTAGAAAAGTAGACGATAGCCAAAGAAACAGATAATGATGAACGTAAGATGTAAATATTGAAGTAAAGAGGGTGTAAGAGTAGGAAACTGGGGTGCTGAATCTCTATATAAGGCGAAGGAGAGTAAGCTATTGAAATATTCAGCGCAAAACACATACACTCCACTCACCCACCCTTTCCACACATATATACACACATACACACACAGACTATGTGGGTCGGCCTACTACTGAGTTAGAGACCTAAATAAAGAAGTGGCTCATGACAAACCAACCTCAAACCAGTATTTCCCAAACACTTTTATTGAAACTGGATTTACAACCAGATCTCTGCTGGTGTGCTCTCTCACACTAGCGTCATAAGACAGGCAGGCAGACAGATGAATACACACACTCACATTCACTTTTATGTGTATATATATATATATATATTTTGGGCTGTGCAAGAATATATACACTCCTAGGAGCAATATGCTTTTTTCGTCAC
Source organism: Triatoma infestans (assembly GCA_011037195.1). Lineage (NCBI taxonomy): Eukaryota > Metazoa > Arthropoda > Insecta > Hemiptera > Reduviidae > Triatoma > Triatoma infestans. Next base: position 5,469 of record JAAEAF010014464.1, on the reverse strand, counting down.
ATTTCCACATCAACGTTTTCTCTGGTCTTCTCATTACTCCAGAGAAACATATATTACTGAATATACTACTTTATTTCAACCTCACTTTCACGTTCATCGAAGAAGATAATTTCCTTTTAAATGCCCTCCCCCCCTCCATAAGAGATCGGTTTAAGTTTTCTTAATTGAATATTCAAAAACTCATGCTTCTATGATCTCTTAGGTGCAAAAATGATGTTCTTAAGATTTGCTCTATATTTATTGCATTGAATAAAAAAGACGGAACCTTCATATCAGACGCTAGGAGGTGCAAAAGCGGATTATGCGGTATGAACTTCCGGTGATATTTCTGTGAAACACACATATTTCAATTGAAAACAACTTTAAAAATTTAACATGATCACTACTTCCGTTTGCAACAATAAGAAAAAATAATATCTATTCAATATACTACGAGGCGGATCATTGGTGTAATGGTTATGAGTATGGACTTATAACTGGGAGGTCGCCAGTTCGAATCCCGTATGTAACTGCTAAATTTTATATTCGTTTAAAAAATGTTAACAGTAAAGTAGGTGCTTCTACCTCCGTCCACGACATATAATTTGATAGTTGGATGTTTAGGCCCATCCAAAAAAAGTGGCAATTATTTCACATTCAGTAAATTATATATAATTGCATTATTTATCATTTGAAAGTAATAAAACTTGCTGAAAAAATGCAAATTATGAGCAACAATAGAAAAATCTAAGATAAAAAAAAATACCAATATAAAAGAAGGAATTGTATTAAATGATTTCTGGCTGGAAGATAAGTTCCATGATGGTCTGCCATGAAAGATTCAAAGAAGGATTTCCTAAACGAAAGCAATAGTTTACTTTTTTGTCAGTTCATCTCTATCTTTTTCTAATTCAATCATTTGGGAATGATTGGGACAAACTGTACATCTCTATTCAGTTGAACTTTTCGTTATACCTTCCATCTTTTTGATTCTACTTCGTAAGTTAGGGTGGATAGGGTGAGGAAGTGAAGTAATGCCTCCATTTCTTCTCTTTTCTTTATTTCTTTTTTTTTTTTTTCTCCTTTTTATTCACTTCAATATTATTTTTCAATCCCCTCATTGTTATTCTTTCAAGCTTTATATTTATCGAACAGCGTCATCATATATTCTTTCCCCATGAGAATAACATTTATTTCAAAATTAATCACTTTATCTTGTTTTTATAATACGTACATTATTCTAGTCGATTTCTATTAATTTTTTATTAGATAAAGGCACACTATGAAACAAACTGGTGTGAAATATTCACATGGATTGCGTCTTATCATTGTAACTTTCTCTTACAAATTTACAATCGTGACAAATTTCCAAAATTGCGTTTTCACCGTTGTAATAGGATCCGAAGAGAGGGATCTAAAGCAAGTGAGATATACACAAAAATTGACAGTCTCACTCACTAGTTTAGGCCAGAGTAGAGTGGAAGAACCCGATTAAATCAAGCAACAGTCTTGCAAGAGTTCATACAGCAGTCACAATGCGTCAACAACCCTTCTTTTTACCCTTTGGCGCAACATCTTGCCAGACGGCCATATGAATAGGGGGTATGTGGTAAGCACGCCGCAGTACCCATGCTGCTTAGTTCCGGCCTTAGCTACCTAGGGCGCTACTAACTGTAGCTTCCCATTTTTCATCACAATGCTGGGTCAACACCGACTTTGCCCTCAAGGGAAACCCTTTCTCTTTACACACTCTAAATCTCTCACTACCATTTTATATATTCGTATAAAGTCCAAGCAGTTCGTGTTGCTTTTCTCGATATACAGTGTACAGCTTTATTTCCAGTAATCACTACATAAACCGAATTTCTCTCCTTCTCATATCCATTATAACTGAATATATCTACATATGTTTTGATGTCTCCCGACCACAAAAAAAAATATGTTTTTAGGCCAATATTTATGTGTGTAAACAAAATATTTAAAAACAAAAAAATTGCCAGCAAACTTAGTATAGGTATTACCATCACATCTGACATGAAAGTTTCGTGTAAAATCCAACAACCAGAAGTGCCACTTTCCTGATCTTTTTACATTCTCCTACAGCTGTAAGAGGAAGTATTGCGGGCGTGTCAAATTTGCGATATCGAATTTTAGATTTATAAAACTTTGAGGTCCCACAAGACCAAAAAAAAAATGTAGCTTTTAGAAAATGGTGTATGTGTTGTCTGCTCCTGGATCGTCAGATTTGCGCCCCTGCGCTTACACCACATCCAAAGCCTAACAAATCTGATGTGAAACACTCACACAACTTTCTCTTACTTCAGTTTATAAAATTGCGATAGAGAAATTTTATAGTTAGTTACACCAAATTTAATGAAATTCGTCTATGTTTGTAGGGAGAAAATCGCAAAAATTGAAAAAAACTATTCAGTAAAAACGCACTTCTGGTTTACTAATTTTCTTGAAACACAGAAAAGTAAATATTTAAACTCACAAAATATTTAATTCTAATTAGTATTATTTAGAGGAAACCATAACCCTCCCCAAAAAGTACCCTTAAATGAATTTTCCCGAAGAAATGTTTCAAATAAAAGTTGTAGCTGTTTGTATGTATAGTTGATATACCAAGTTTAAAGAAAATCGTTGGAGCCATTTTTGAGAAAATCGCAAAAAAGTAAGAAAACCAACTAGTAAAGTGGTACTTTCGGTCTTGTAATTTTGACAGATACACTACTGTCGGATCGCATGGTAATACCTAAACGGGATATCAAGTTAGAACTTTCTACGATTTTTCGTTTTTGAACTATGCTGTTCACATACATATATATACACACACACACACACACACACACACACACACAGAGTCCATTTTTTAAAAACCACTGTTTTGGACTAAGGGGATCTCAAACGGATGTTTCCAGTGAAACTCGATATTGATAATTTGATGCGATTACAATACTTCCTCTTACTAGGAGTAAGAGAAAGTAAAAAATCTTATAATGGTTAATACTCCCAGTTCTAGAGCTGGTAGAGAGGCTGCCCAGAGCTCTTACGATTGCATTCCCATTTCGGGACACAGTTTCGTTACATATTCTCTTCTTACTCACTCTTCCAACATCCATCTTGCCCAAAACTTCTTCATAGCAGCCCAAACCCCTATATTATCCCTTCATATGGCCCACCTTGATAAGAGTATAAATCAGTAACACTTATTACCATGGATCAAAATAAAATATAAAAACATTTAAATTTTTATGTTATTGTTGTTAAAAATGGTGTGATTGCAAACTGGCGCAAACATTGGAAAACATAAGAAATATAGATGTTATGAAATATTAAATTATTTTTTGTTTTATATTAATCATGCAGTTTTATTTTTGTTGCTCATTATATAGTATTTTCGAAAATAATGCCTTGAAAAAAGACGGTGGTTCGTTTCAATTTTTTTGTTTACTAACCGAACCTCACAAGTCAGTTCGTTTATTATCATCCATTAATCATTCATGCTAATTTTTTGAGCCACTCAATTTTGTTATAAAAGGTACTGGTATATCTTTTTTATAGTTTTGTCATTAACTATTAATAAACGATAAATGGCCGCAAGACAATATTTTAATTAAAGAATTTTATGAATTCTTTCAAATTAACACATATAAAATAATTTCTACATATAAAAACGTACAAACTACTTACAGATACTTGTCCAAAAAAAAAAAAAAAAAAACAATAGCTCGGTTACCTGTAACAAAACAAAACAAAAAACTTGAAAACAATAATTATGAAATATATAAAATATATATTAAAAAATGTTAAATTGAACTTAGATCCTAATTCGATCAATTACAGAAAGAACTACAACAGTTCAAAGTTTTATTTAGACAAACATACATACATTTATATCTACATATTTACCAATGAAAAACAAAAAATCGTTAGCAGTTGTTATTTTTTATAATAGCAAACTTAATGACCCGTAAAAAATTGCTCAAAATGTACTGCTTGAGACCTGCTTGACACCTGTGAATCATAGAGTCATAAACACGTACCATCACATTATTATTGCGAATTTGATCGCGAATGAAAAGGCTAGTAAACGAAGTCGCGCGACCCAAGTCGCTATGTCTGACATAAGCCTTAGGTGTTAATATTTGGGCTGGCATTCTCAATACTCAGTTATTTGGAATAGAATTCTTACACCGTAGACTAAATTCTGAAGGATATTTGATTTTTCCTAAATGAAAGGCTTCTTGATATCTTAGAGGACAGTCCACTCCAGATGCTGCAAGAATATGGTGCCAACACGATGGTGCCCCAGCACACTAAGGAAGGCAAGAATCTTGAGTGGTTAAATAGATCACTGTCACCATAATTGCTTGGGCTTCAAGATCATCCGATCTAAATTCTCTTGATTTTTTTTAAATCTTTGGGGGGGGGGTCACCTGAAATAGTATGAAAATGGAAGTTGATGAAATAGCTGTGCACGCCTATTTGTATCTTAATAGAAAAAAAATCTCTTACTCCAGTTCTCAAAATGATAATTGACAAATTTTATAGTTTGTGTACCAAATTTAATGAAATTCGTCGAAAACTGAAAAAAACTATTCAGTAAAAGCGCACTTCCGGTTTACTAATTTTCTTGAAACTCGGCATTTCAGCCATCTATTTATTTCTAACTAATTATGTTTGGATGATAGAATTGTATAATGAACTAGGATAGCACTTTGATGAAAATCTAACCCCACCCCTCCCCCAAAGTGCTCTTAAAAGAAATTTCCCAGAGAAATGTTTTAGATGAAAAGTTGTAGATCTTTGCATGTTTTAGTTCATAGGCGAAGTTTGCAAAAAAACAAAAGTAGGAGCCATTTTTTTCTAAAATTGAGAAAACGTGGATACTCATTTAGTAAAGTGGTAAAGTAAGCGCACTTCCCGTTATCCGATTTTTTCAACTCGGAATTTCAACAACATATTTAATTCTAATTAACATTATTTAGATGGCAGAATTGTCTAATAAACTGAAATACCACTTTAGATGGAAACCTAACCCCACCCCTCCCCCAAAAGTGCCCTTCAATGAATTTTCCCGGAGAAATGTTTCTAATAAAGTTGTACCTCTTTGTATGTGTGGTTGATGTTTAAAGTTTAAAGAAAATCGTCGGAGCCATTTTTGAGAAAATCGCAAAAAAGTAAAAAATCCGCCTAGTAAAGTGGTACTTCCGGTTGAGGAATTTTTACAGATAACGTACAGTCAGATCCCATGGTGACCTCTAAACGGAATATCAAATTTCAACTTTCTACGATTTTTCGTTTTTGAGCTATGCTGTTCACATACATACATACACACACACGGACACACACACACACAGACCATTTGCTAAAAACCACTTTTTTGGACTCAGGGGATCTCAAAACGGATATTTCCGGGGAACACTCGATATCGAAATTTCACACGATTACATACTTCCTCTTACTAGGAGTAAGAGAAAGTAAAAA